>JAVYIG010005401.1:0-137528 GCA_035222895.1 Strongylocentrotus droebachiensis | reverse complement strand
GGATCCGTGTGAATATATAATCTATGGCTTCCATCTCAAGTTTTAAAAGTTATTTTGAGTGCACATGATGTACAGTGTAGTGTAAGTGTGAAGTACGGTAACCTTTTAAAAGGAATCCCATTGTGGTTACCATGGAGATGAGGTTGTTAAACCATTATTAGAAGGAAGCTTAGAGAAGGTTAGTGGCGGATAAAAACGCGTCCGGAACGAAAAATGCATATTTATTGAAAATCATAATCTTAATTCAGATATATGTAAAAAAGGAACTTATATAGGGTGTGGAAGGAATTTGCACTTTTGAAAATCTTAATAACTTGTAAAGGGCCAAAAATATTGTAAAAACCATAATTGAAATCTTTAGTAAATTATGGTGGCAAAATATAATTATTAGCAAAATAACAGTCATCATAAATATCATAACTTTAAATTACCTTGAATATTATGTTTGTTAATTTGTTGCGAATGAAAATAAATGAAATCCCTGTGAAGGGAAAAAGTATGGAGAAAAAAAACTATTTTTCAAATAGAATTTTGCAACTGATAGTTTTTAATGGCATGCAAATCCCTGATATGGGCTTTAATTAACGAACATCACACAACTATTACGCATTTTGGTTCCTGACGCGTCCTTTTGTACCACTTACATGTAATTCCGCTAAGCTAGCTAAACCCTTTCCTATACATCTGGTGAAGGCCTGGTAAGCCTGCTTTTAGATCAAGAAATGCAAAGTGAGAGATCTATACTACGGATTTATCGGTGACTGATGGAATATTTATGATCGGTTATCACATGTAATTCAATGCCTTGGACTTGGGCAAGGTTACTACATGACATGGTTTCAAGAGCAAGTTATTTGCACAAGCAGCGATTGTTCAATTTGACCAGTAAGGAACAAAAGAAGCCTTTATATAAATATAGAAATTTTGTCTCTTCAGAATGACTCATTAATAATGCTTGCAAAATTTACATGTAAGCCTACATGTATACCTGTGCATTCAGTAATTTCTATGAATATATGCTTTGATAATGCTATGTGATTTTAATTTGAGGGGGGGGGGGTACATCTCTAATACATGCAAAATAAAGGGTGGGATGTGTTATCAAGTACAAGTGAAGGGCAATGCTTCATTTTCTGTCACATGCTTCTTGGTCTGTCACACGTGATGTAATGTATTGTTGTAAATAATTAAATAATTTACTGTAATTTCTAACTTCCTTTCTCTTTTATAGCCTTCGGTTTCACTCTCTCTTCTGCTCCCATTCTTTTTTTCTACCTCTTGTAGGCTTTATAATAATAATATGGATATTTATATAGCGCCGGTATCCGCCAGGCTCTGACGCTCATGGCGCTATACATACATGCATTACTATCACAAAAATATAAATTTCTTAACTAAAATAAAGTAAACTAAAACAACACAAATTATTATGCTACATTTACATGATTAAATAGCACTGTTTAGAAAGAGATGAGTTTTTAGAGCAACTTTCTGTTGTCTTTTCTTTTACTTTTACAAGATAACATAGTACGCAAAATAACACAGTGCACATATTAATGTTGCAACAAATGTTACAATTCTCCTGTACATATGAAGATAATAAGTTGGTTAATAATGATATAAAAGAGTGTGAACAGCCACTTTTGATAAAAAGATAAAAACATTCTTGGTTCTCTTTTAATATTCAATATGAACAGATACAAATATTTATGTAAACAAAGACTTTTAGTATGAAGGAGTGTGAACAGACTATGTTGATAAACACATGTGTTTGTCTTTTAGTACATGTACCGGGTACTTATTTAAATATTTAGTACATTTACTACATATGAACAGATGCATGTGACACAAGAAGTTTCATGTGAATGAATGTAATAGGCATGAAGTACGTTTTCTCTTTTTAGTATTCAATATGAAAAATAAAACAAAGAGGTCTTATTTTAAAAAGTGAACTTTGAACAGAGCTTTCAGATAAACACTCATTTTGTTTGCCTTTTAGTTTTATCTTGTACCTGTACATGTCGATGTATTATGAAAAGGTAAAATAAGAGGTTTTAAATATTTAGTACATTTACTACATGTATATGAACAGATGCATGTGACACAAGAAGTTTCATTTGAATGAATGTAATAGGCATGAAGTACGTTTTCTCTTTTTAGTATTCAATATGAAAAATAAAACAAAGAGGTCTTATTTTAAAAAGTGAACTTTGAACAGAGCTTTCAGATAAACACTCATTTGTGAACACAGCTTTTTAATATTAAGCATGAAGTACTTTCGCCCTTTTAACATTTATTAGTAATACATGTAGATCAAATGAGAGATTTTATGGGGAGAAGTGTGAACAGAGCTTACAATAAAAAGTGGTTACGCACGTTTGTCTGTTTAGTATGCACAGGTGACGGCCGAGCCCGTCCCTCGTGATATCCAATCCTCAGCATCCTGTAGGAAGAGATCTCCATGCATGCGGAATCCATGGTTTTAAGGAAAATTTCTAAGTAGTCAATATCTTCATGTTCTTCTGTATGCAAGATTATGCGCTGCACAGTGCACCTTGTTTGCTTCGAATATTTAGTGGTTGGAGTCATGGTGGCAGTCTGTCTGACATGATACTGGGATTCGTTGGGAGAAAATGTACTTTGTAAACAAACAAGGTTCCAGTTGTTCATGGGTGCAGGTCGAGTTTTTGATTGATTGGTGTTTATTTTATCTTTAATATCATTGTTTACAATTACATGTACTGTACACTAAACACAATGTACAGGTACATGTAAGTATATGTAAGTATTTAGCAGCCAGGGGACCTACAGCTATGTTGGTCCTATTCAAGGGACTTGGTAAGTGTGGATCCTGCTCAAACACATTTGCTGGGTTTAGGATTAGGGTCAATGACTCAATGCAGTTTCTGATTCAGGGTTGAAGGTAGGAATTTTGTGTGTAGGATAATGACCGCAGAGCAATGATCGCTATGCACTTGTCGAACAACTGTTCAGTTTATAAGTGACACCCTGGATTTTTGTTATAATATGGACATGTGCCTGCCCTTGTCACTTGTGTTGTAACTTGCTTTCAAATAACTAACATCTGGTCGAGATCACAGATCAAATTCTTTGGATGAAATTTATTACATGTAACAAAACTTGGCCCTATTGTCATGATGTTGTTTTCACATGTTAATGTGGAAGTTAGTTGAATTTCTTTGTTTTTGTTATCGTTGCAGATGGAAAATGTTGATCAGTAGAAGATATCTGTGCAAAGAAACCAGTCTGTATTAAAGCAGAACTCAAGACATCGCACTCCGTCCCATCGTCCCTCGTCTTCACTCCATCACCATGGTTACAGAGAATGGATCCAAGCATCCTAACCTCCACAGGGATCCGAGCAGGGAGCCGGTGGTCCTTCCCTGCGACCTGGGGACGTGGCCCCTGGTCCAGGGAGCCCTCACCAGGATGCGCAAGGTCACCACCATGTCCGACACCATGCCCATCCTGGACCATGTCTACGCCCTCATCCACGGCGGGACCAAGTCGGCGGACGTCCGGAGGACCAAGGCAGCAACGGTCATGGCAGGGTTGGTCCATTTCCTGGAGGCGATTGCGACGCAGGAGGAGAGGATACTGTTCTTTGACCAGACCTTGCCCATGATTGTGGACCTTGCTCTGGCTCTTGGAGACCTGAAGCCGAATGAGGGCTTCTTCTACAGTGTCCAACAAATAGGTATGACTTTGACTTTAACCTCCATATTAAACATGATTTGAAATTTTCTTTTGTTTGATTTGTTGAAATACTGCAGATTATTTTGTTTTCTCTGGACCATAATTCACTTGTATCTATATCTTAGATTCTAAGGGAGGGAATGATGATCTGTATCATCAATGAAAAATTGTCATACTTCATGTCTTTCATAAGTTGTGTAAATGCATTCTCTTGATATTTCTGTACTTGTACATGTTTGTGGAAAAAGTATTAAGACTGACGTTCATGTGTACAGTATATCCTACAGGTAAGCACATTTTAGCTTTGGCCTTTTGAATACCGGTACCAGTACCAAAGAGTGCAACCTGTCTCGGCTAAAATCTATTGAAAATCAAGGATATTCCAAACTCTTGATCATATCATAACAATCTAGAAGAGGCCTATTTCAATTTGAATAGGCAATATTCTTGATCAAGCCTGCTCTGAAAAAGTGCTTCTTCATATTTGAATAGTCCTCTAAATTCTTGTGTTGAGACAAATGGCAAATTTAATCCTGAGAAGGACATTTTGAGTCCTGTATCTAGAGGCTCTTCAGGCTGAGAGGCTCTTTATTTTGAGAAGCTTAAATCCCCTAAGTAGCCTCTTGTACTTGCAAGTACTTATTGTGCAAGTGTGTAAATGAAAATATTGACAGACCATGTATGGTATGTAGAGTGCTGCAATTACAGTTAACTAGGTTTATACCCATACCAAGTTTTGTAGTTTTTTAAGTATGTGAATTATTTATATGTCTTGATTTACATTTCTTAAGAATATGAGATATTAAAGCTTACATCTATTAAAGGTATTCAACAAAAGGCCCTCATTGAACAAGTCCACCTTTCACAGTTAAGATACGAAAAACACAAAAACTACAAAGAGTATCAAAAATTGATTTTAGCTGTAATTGACGTCCAATGCGCACTATGATGTACAAAGGAAAGTTTACAATGAGAGCTAATGTAGGCATTATTAGGTAATCCTCTTCAGGAATTCCTGTCTATTGTGTTTAGCTCCTTCAAAGGGTCCAAATATTGACTGCCCATTTGTTTGGAAAAACACACACACTCATTGAGTATTTTTGGAGTCTGAACAACAAATACAACCAAGATGCATTTACACTTCAGCATCTGAATTATTCATACATTGTACCTTTTCAACATTTGATGTTTGTTTTGTTTTTTGTACACAAAATGAAAGGTAGACTGGTTAACTCACGGCCCTTGTTGAATTTTTGGAAACTTAAATATATTTTTCAAGAAACTTAAGTCAGAACAAATCAATTTTTCACATACTGTACATGTACGTGTACTTAGAACTTTACAAACCTTGGAAAGGGTATTGTTAGCTGTATTTTCAAATATTACATACCGAGATAATACTTTCTGAAAAATGTGGGCCTACCCAGATGGATGGATATCTAGCCTTCTCTGTTCTGATTATGTTGAAATTGTCAAAATGTTGATTTCCCCCTCTCTCTCACATCTGTTATGTTGTGGCTGTATACAATGAGGGGGGGGGGGGCGGGATAGATGCAGATCGATTTGATGGGGAATATCAAGGTGTACATGAACGTCACTGACTTGCAGTGTATAGAGAAATCAGATATCGGACCTCAAAGGCAAAGGAAAGGCAGCCCTGATGAGCTTGGTTCATTTGATACCATGCCATAAACATGTGAATGAATGTAATGAATGATTATTTGAGATGCAATCCAAACTATATGTAGGAATCAATAGAGTGCCAACATCTACAATGTATACACATGTAGTTGCCTAATACTACTGAGATGATAGACAAAATCGAGTATTTTCAGATGTCATGCATTAATTAAATGTATAATTTACTGTCACCGTCTATGTTACAAAATGTAGGGTTTTTTTAAACAATAAAATCAAGATAAACCTGGATAATTATAGCACTTTAATGGATGAACCTAGACAAATTAGCATGAAGCATATTGATTCTACAAGAAGCTGTCTTCAAAGACCTTTTTTTTTTCTTCTTGGAAATGGTTTCTCATTCAAACATGTACTAAAAAAACCTGTAAATAAAGACCACCTGCCTATAAAGACCACTTTTCTATCTCCTTAGTGTGGTCTTTATAGACAATATGACAATTGTATTGTCAGTGGTACATGTACTGTAGGTTTTGACATTAAAATGTCAAGCCCTGAAAATCATAGCATGTTCAGGTACAGGTAGTGCACAAAGCCAAAAATATTAGCGTGAATCTGTATTGATTGATTGTGCCAGATAATGGATGAAAACCAATATCAGGTGTCATGCCTGCAGTGTTTTATGATTTATTATGAGTATCATATGTTTTTTGTTTTTAAAAAACTTAGTCCCACAACTTGTAGCGCATTTAAGCAAAAAAATAGAAGTTTTGTTTATTTGTTTTTGCTGTTGTTGTCGATGTATTTTGTTGTTGTTTGTTTGTTTTTGTATTTGTTTTGTTTTGTTTTGTTTTAAAAATATTTTGTAATGCGCCAACTCCACATGACTATTGTGTTCGAGACGCAATGGAGAAGAAAAACTACAAGTTTTGATATTTTGTTTATGTGTACTTTTGAAAAAAAATACCCGGGGGCTCAGGGCAAATTAGCCCCCGAAATGCCAAAAAGAGCCCCCGAAAGTCATAAAAGAGCCCCTAAAGTTTGAGTTCAATGGAAAACACATTAAATTTTCATGCAAGCAAGCTTGAAAAGTAGCCCCTGAAATTTGTTTAATAATTTTTTCCCTGGAGAACGGTGTAAAGCCATATCTTGAGAAGTTCTGGTACAAGTACATTTATAGTATACACAAAGATCTGCAATTATACGCAAAGCCAGAAAATGGAAAATATGCAAACTCCTTTTCTGATGGATCCAGGATGGAAACGGATCATGATGAGCCTGATCGTGATTGTTGCATGATTTACTATCAGGGGATATTGGTTCTGTGACATAAAAGGCAAGCCCCGGTAATCTATGACACATAAATTATTCATGACGCCATTATCTGCATTTTGAATGTCAAGGGTGATGTCAGACTCGCAACAGATGAAGTTGATGTTCTGCACGTCGGCATTGTCACATCTCAAGAACAGTCTATTAAAGGCAGGATATAGTCTACAGGCAGAGACTCTCACTTGATACTTAAAGAGAAAGTTGAGTTCTGGGCCCCGTCTTTATACAAAGAGTTGATATCAATCACAACTTATTTGCAGTTGATATCAATCGCAACTATAGGAGACTGCAAACTTGCGATTGATAAAGTGCTTGCGAATTGATAGAGTGCTTGCGATTGATTTGGATCAATCGCAACTCTTTGTAAGACTGGGACTGGTCATGCGATTGCATTGTGAAAGAAACGGTGTGGAATCGATCAGAAAAGGTTGATCTTCTAGCATGTACTGCAAGGTTCTGGAATCATCAAAATGATAAGAAATTTGGCCCAGTCTTGGTAAAGTTACAAACACTGTACACAGAAAGATGTATATGGGACTACACGAACATGTGGCGTAAAAATCCTACCCCCGAGTTTTCACATGGACATGTACAGCTAGACCTAGTGCTTGTAACTTTACCAAGACTGGGCCAAACTTCTTAACATTTTGATGATTCCTGGACCTTGCAGTACTCACCAATACTTAAATGTATATATGCTAGACGATCAACCTCTCCTGATCGATTCAACAACGTTTCTTTCATAATGCAATCGCATGACCATAACTCAACTTTATCTTTAAGTGTACTGTACAGTTCTTGTACTACCTGTAGATGACATTCACTGGGCAAAGTTGACAGTGATTCAGTATGAAGTTATCATATGAAGAAAAAAATGCCCACATCTCTTGAGAGGTCGGGACTCTGTAGTGTGAACTTCTTCTTCTTAATCTTAGCAAGACATTGCATTGGCAGTCTTCAACCCTGGTAAAGTAAGGCCCCTTGTGTGACTCATGGCCTGCTCACACAACAAGAATCATAAGGCCTGTCCTCATCAGCTCGAGATTGCCAAATATCCAGCTATTTCAAATATCCCGATCGCAAATTATCCAGTTAGATTGCGACTTCATCTGCCCAAAGTTGCAATTAGCGGGATATTTGGTCGGGATACTTATCCCAAGATATCTTGGGATAGTTTGCAAAATATCCCACTATTTGGCAAACTATCCCGCTATTTGTCTGGTCCGTCTTCACCAGCCCGAAGACTCGCACTATGCGCGACTGCTTAGCAAAATATCTTGAGCTAATTTCTCAAGGTCGAGTTTTAAGTTTTGAGGTCGAATCTCGAGCTGATGGAGACACGATTTGTAACTTCAGGATTATTTCCCAAATCAGAAATAGCGGGCTATTTGGCAATCTCTAGTTGATGAAGATACGCCTAGAGTACCAGTATAAGAAGGTGTAATGTACACCCATGTTTAATAAAGGAGCACACATTCACATAGCTAAAACAGGCATACACAGGTGTAGAGATATCCATCTGCATGTCACTATAAATGAACATTCTATGAATAAAAATGTGATGAGTCGAAACTTGTCTATTACATGTATCAAGAATACTATGTAAGTTGAGTTACTATAAAAACATTTTTCTCAATGAAACCCCATAATTTTTTAAATATTGATTTGTTCAGATTGTTTTTGTAGACTTTTCAACCTAGCAGAATATTCCTGCATTCTTTAACAGTTCTTCTAATCTTTATTCAAGGAAGGAAAATTTATTAGTACAATTTCAAGAGATTTAAATTTAAGATTTATGAAAACATGATAAGGGGGGTGTTTCGCAAAGCCTTTTTTCAATGACAAATGACAAAAATTAGTGACAAATCTACTGATAACCAATCAGAAGCAAGGATTTCACTAGCTTATAACAAAAACTGTCACTGATGACAAATTTTTTTAAACACCCCCAGGACTTGTTCATAAGTGTAGAGTTGTTATTTTCAAGTTGAAAGAAATGATTGCTTTAGAATGGTCCCACTCCACTTGACAGGGGCTGTAATAAGTGCTGTATATGTTGGCCTTCTGAGGCATCTATGGTATGTGAATAGGGGGATGCTCTATTTATTTGATCTGAGATGTCATTGATAGGAAATACAGACCGGGTCTGACTGTACTTTATCTCCCTCCTCTCCTTCACTCTCCTCTTCATCCCATTTGCTCTAGCTGCTCTCTCCTCAAAACCCCTTCTACTACCGGCACCACCCCCTGACCCTATCTCTCTCTCTCTCTTTCTAATTATTCTTTTACTGTCTCCGTATCTGTCCCTCTCTCCTTAATCCTCATCATTCTCGTTCTCTGCTCCACCCCATTTCCACCCCTCTCCTCCTGACCACTTTTTCTCCTGACCCCCTTCTCTTTCTCTCACTCTTTCTCTCTTTCTCTCTTTGTCTCCCCCTCTTTCTCATCCCCATCCCCATCCCATTTCTCCCCTCCCTAGTCTTACCTCTATGCCCTTACTCTCTCTCTCTCTCTCTCTCTCTTTTCTCTCTCTCTCTTTTCTCTCTTTCTCTCTTCCTCTTCCTCTTCCTCCTCTTCCTCATCCCCATCTCCTCTTCCTCATCTCCTCTTCCTCTTCCCCATCTCAATCCCACCCATCCCTCTCTGGTCTTACCTCTATGTCCCCCTCCTTCTCCCTCCCCCTCTCTCCCTCCCTCCCTCCTTCCGTCTCTCCCTGCCCCTCTCAACCTGCCCCTCTCAACCTGCCCCTCCCCCTTCTTTCTCACTCCCTCTTCATCTACACACCGTACCCTCCTTCTCCCTCTCTCTCCCTCTCCCCCCACCCCACATTTCCTCCCCCACTCTCTCATCTCTACCTGAACAAATATCATTGACCCAACTGTCATGAGCGCCTTCAAAGCAGGTGATTTTGACATTATGAGGAAACCAAGCAACAACTCATATGAAATATACATGTATGTTGTAGATATTGATATACATGTACATGTATGTTGATCAGGACAACCAGGCTGAGTAAGATGGGTTAAAGAGCATTGATATTACAAGAGCAGCAAGATCATTCTTAATAAACAAATGAAAGCATGCATCATTTGTTTATTGAAGGAAACTCCTAGAATCTTGTTATTTGATATAAAAAGAATTCAGTTCAAGATTATTTGTGTCAATATATCCCTGACAAATAAATCCCAGGTTTATTAGGCTAACTTTAGCCTGCACACAGAGGTAAGCGCACTTACCTGCTTATGCGCAGTGCAACGGAAGTCTAGGCCCATATTTATAAGGGCAAGTCTAGGCCCACTAAACTCTACCCACACTGCTACATATCGTTTACAAGGACAGTACATGTACATATGTACTTCAACATTTTTGGATAGTACCATACTGAAAACTATTTTTCAAAAACACGGGATAGTCTTGGTAAATGCATCGCACATGACCGCATTTGACAAATCACTTGATTTAGGGTCTATGAGTGAGATTTGTAATAAATTTGAATAAAGGCTACTTTTAGTTGTACTTTGTTGTACAGAACTTCTTGCTTGTACAATACATGTACATGTACATGTACAGTATGTACATTTTAAAGATACCTTCACAATCATTCAGTGTACAGGCTCATCTATTGTGTATACAATGAACAGCCTGCTTCATTGTATAAGCAGATGAATATACATGTACATGTATGTATGTACCATGGATAATGATATTGCCGTCATGCTTACAATTTGTCGAACCATTGAAGTGCATTGATCCAGAAGATGGCAGAATCAGTAGACAATGAAAGCATTATTTGCACTTCTTTGAAAAAAGGGGGAAAAAACAAGATTCATGACATGTCTGCCCCTTTAAAGTGCAAATTTACACCATGTATGGTACCAATGGTAGAGAATGCTCATTTGAAGTGCACACCCAAAAACTGAGGAAAATAGTTAGTGCATTCGAGCTTGTTTAGTATGTAAACTGTACCTGCACATGTACTTGCAGTATGATGACCACAGATTTGTACATGGACATGCCTAGAGGTGTTGTGGTCTAGTGGATACATCACTGGGTTGTGGATCATATGGTTCGTGGTTCAAGTCCCACAGCGACACTAATGTCCTTTGGCAAGGCATACAGGTGTAATCTGCATTTCCTAGTCTCCTCCCAGGTGTAGTAAATGGGTACCTGGTTGGAATTTATACCTTGAATGCTTTTAGCGCCTTAGGGCAACTGGGCTAAAGCCAGGGGATAATAATACTTCATACAGGTACATGTATAGGTGCCTTGAGCATTGATCCCCTTGGATGGAAACGTGTGCAATACAAATGTAGCTGTTATTATTATTAGCATTTTCATGAAATGTAGTTTGTTTGTGCTGAAACCATTAATTAGTACATATTATATTACTGTATATGAAGATATCAATATTATCAATTTAGAAATAGAGTTTGAAATTGTAATAGTTTTGGTTAAGCCTTGAAATATGCAACAACATTTTGTTTAAACTTCTACCAATCTTAAACTTTTAGTACCAGTAGGTAATGAGATAAATTTTCTATAAAAGTCTAAATTGTATTTTCTACTAGGGTATACAAGACACATTTGTTTTATTGATAATTGAACAAATTGTAATATTGTGCTAATTGTAGTTATTAATGTTTTTGTATTTGGTATAACAGTTTGCAAGCTCAACCCTTTCAAACATTTTACAAGGTCTGTAGACTAGATAATACTACATGTACCTTCCTTTACTAGTAGTACATGTAGATACCCTGGCTTCCGAGAAAATAAAATTACAGGAAAAAACAGATTTTGGCTTTGCTTTTGATTTGATTTGATTTTTTGTTCTTCAATCCCTATAAATTGCTTGGCTTATCCTGTATCTCCTCTGCTCTGTAAATCAACCTTTTTAGGAATGAAGTTTGAAATTGGATTCTTCCTGATGCAAGTTCTTTCCCAATCAATATTTATTAAATTGATGTTATCATATACATGTAATACGGCTTCAGCCTCAAGCTCGGCTCAAATAGCATTGAATCTAAAGTATACCATCTTTTCCCTCTACCCCCCCCCCCCCCACCTCCTTCCCAATCAGCCATGTGAATGATTTGATTTACTGTGCATTAACGGCTATAGTGTGTGTTACAAGGCCTGCAGGGGTAGAGCTTGTATAGCTTGATAATTGCCATATTTGAAATTTATGCAAGACCCAGCTACCTGTGCAAATACATGTACAATCATATCTAATTCCATTAGACCATATTTTAACTGATATTCTATCAAGTTCTAACATATAATGTACATGTACATGTAGATTTATAGTAAACTGTGAGAAATAGTGACCATATTGTAAAGAAAAACATTTTATTATGCAGATTAATAAGAGGATAAGTATAAATAAAAACTAGAAGTTTGTATGAACATATTGCTATATTGTTTGAGAGACCTAATGAATTTGTTGGTCAAAGGTCTTGATGAATTTATCTTTAATCGTTATTTTGTTTATATTTTATCTCTTCCTCGCTCTCTCTCTCTCTCTTTCCCTCTGTTATTCTTTGCCTTTGTCTCTTTATCTCTTCCTCTCCATTCCCTCCCTCTCATTCCTTTCTCTCCCTCCTCTTTCTGCATCTCCCCTCCTTCTCTATCTCTCCCCCTCCGATCTCCCCCCTTTCTCTCCCTATCTCCCCCTCTATCTCTTTCTCCCACCTCTTTCTGCATCTCCCCTCCTTTTCTATCTCTCCCCCTCCTATCTCCCCCCTTCTCCCCCCTCCCCCCCTCTCTCCCCCCTCTCCCCCTCTATCTCTTTCTCCCTCCTCTTTCTGCATCTCCCCTCCTCTATCTCTCCCCCTCCTATCTCCCCCCTTCTCCCCCCCCCTCCCCCCCTCTCTCCCCCCCCCCTCTCCCCCTCTATCTCTTTCTCCCTCCTCTTTCTGCATCTCCCCTCCTCTATCTCTCCCCCTCCTATCCCCCCCCCCTTCTCTCTCTCCCTATCTCTTTCTCTCTACTAGGAGGTGAAGGCAGGCTACCACGGAGGTTTGTAGCTAGCCTGATGGCTCATCTGTTTCTATGCACGCTCCCCAATCCATCCAGCCTCTCGCTCAATCTAACTCACTTTGCAAGCTTCTTTGGAGTTTTGAACACGTAAGTAAAATCTCTAATGAATTACATCTTTTTGCAAACAGAGCACTTGTTAACCTGCTGCCAATGTGAACTAGATGATTCATGTACTAAGCCTATGGGAATTAGATAATTCAATGGTTAAAGGTAAAGACCAGTTTTGGAAAAGCCCCCCTCTCAAAAAATGAAATGAAAGCTCTTATTACCAATCATGTGAAAGAATATAATATATTCAATTAGTAGGCGGTTTCCCAGCAAAATTTGTATCAGCACGTATTGATCATAACATATTATGTTATGATCAATACGTGCTGATACAAATTTTGCTGGGAAACCGCCTACTAATTGATATATTTGGTAAATTATCAAATCTATCCGGACTGGATACATGTAGATATCGCGTAGTCCCATATACATCTTTCTGTGTACAGTGCTCGTAACTTTACCAGGAATGGGCCAAACTTCTTATCGTTTTGATGATTCCAGAACCTTGCAGTACACACCAATACAGATGATCCACCTTTTCTGATCGATTCCACAACGTTTCTTTCACTATGCAATCGCATGACTAGAACTGATCTTTACCTTTAACCCATTGCCAATGTGAACCAGGTGATTTGTGTACTATTAAGCCTATGGGAAGTCGATAATTCAGTGTTCAAGGGGTTTCAAAGCACTTTTGACTTTTGACAAGAGAGGTTGAGAATTTGAATCTGCCTGATGTTAAAGGTATTACAAAGTTTTGGTATGGGGTCATGAATTTGGTTCAAATTAACATATTGGAAGCATATGCGTTCCTTCAATATTCATTGATCGTTGTCCCGGTTGAAATCGAGTCTAAAGTTATGAAATTATAAACGATAAACTCTTTAGGTTGTAAAGCTCCCTCTCAAGGTCAAGATATTAATTTAGCTATAAAACAATGGTTCTTGACTAAAATCGACTGATTAGCTATTCCCATTTGGAAATTATATATCACAACTACATATTCTGAGATTTTCATGGTCGCAGCTACCATTGTACGGCCGTAGGCGCTATTTGAAATTTATCAACATTTACCGGGAGCACCGGTAAATTTGTATATACAATTTTTCTCGAAAACAGAAGTGTTTTAGGGGTTAATTTTTTTAGTGCTTATAATACATCCACAGGGGCATCCAAATATATAAAAATTGTAAAGATTCACTATCCACCCAATTTTCAAAATTTCCCAAAACTTTGTATTACCTTTAATATCATTATATGAGGTATTTTATCTATAGTGTCTCTATCAACCCAGGTGTTAAGTGGTCACCCGGTAAGATTTATTCCTTGATGTACAAAAGTCAACCTGTAAACCAATTGAAATGCATGGCATATTTTGGCCTGATTGGACTCTGTGATAGTAATGCACGTTATATTATGCTATACTTTTAGTAGAATTTTAGTAGCCCAATCCTAAGAGTATGCGCATTCTAGTATTAAAAGCTAGTGAGTTACATTTCTGAGGCTTTAGTTACAATGTGACTTTGAAAACAAGGGTTTGATTCGGAGGTTGCCTATTAACCCTTTCGGTGTCCTGGGAAAACAAAATTTTGTCTCAAATGGATGTGGAGTCATGGATCAAAAATTGCTTGTAAGTTGAATTTGGTAATAGATTAATGCATTTCAGACTTGTTTGTCAAATAAAAAGGGGCCCTTTTTGAGAATTGAATCATGATATCTGGTAGAAGTTTTACTCTTCCCTCTACTCCCTCATAAAATTACTCTCAAGCTTCAAACAGGTAAGTTATCGTTTGAGCTTTCAATTATAAACTTTGTGACAAATTAAGTGAGTAAACATGAACCTCTTGTTGCATTGATGGTTCTGTACAGGTCAAAAGGTGAAGATTCTCAGACTGCTAAGCTGCGATGCATCCTGAACTACTTCAATCGTCTAGCGACTGACTCTGTAACCAGCGGGCCTCTAGGGAGCATTACATTCACTAGAAAGGTTGGTTGTCATCGTTGTGGATGATGGTGATGATAGTAGTGGTGGTGGTGGTGGTGGTGGTGGTGGTAGTAGTAGTAGTAGTTGTGGTAATTGTGGTGGTGTTGGTGATGATGATGATGATGATGGTGATAATGATGATGGTGATGGAGATAGAGAGGAAGATGGATATGGTGATGGTTATAGTGGTTCGTGATATTGATGGTAATGGTGGTGTAGTTGGTGATGGTAATGATGGTGATAGTGATCGTGGTAGTGGCAGTGATGCTGCTGATGTTGATGATGAGGAGGACGGGGTTAAGGAAGAGGATGATATCGGTAAAGGGATTTTAAATAATTATAATGGTAATGCTGAAATGTGTAAAAAGTGATGCAATTATGAAAAGATAAATTGGATAAATTTTTATTTTTATTTTAGCAGTTATTTGATATGAAACCTAGCATTCCCTTTTCTTGCCCATAAACAAAACAGGATTCTTACAGAATATTTGTACATGTACAAGTTGGTTTATTCTAGGTTCAGTTAGATATATTTGATGACATTTTACATTGCATTACATGTACATATTTTCATTTTACAATTTATAATCAATACATTGTTTAGGTTTTAAACTTGTGCATCTAAACAATCTTTTATTTTGAAATGTTTAATCAGGGAATAATTTTCCTCAAATTTTTTGATTAGCAATTTCAGCCGATGGATAAATATTTCAAATGAAATTCTGTACATTTCTATGGAAGAAAACTGCTACACAAAAGATATTTTGTATAGCAGTCATGCAAAAATGCGTAGCAAATTGCGATGCGATACCAGGAAAATTATTCCCTGGTTTAATACAAAATTTTAAATATTAATATAATTTTTGTTGTAAACGCCCTACATGTATGTTACCATGCTTACATATATCTCCCAGCAAAAATAAACATTTCCGGCTCTGTATCAATCGGAAATCACTGTTGATATTCCTAACACTGCAATATTAGGTCAATATAATCCTCAGCTTCCTGGTGAACCATTCGTAGTCCCAGGCAGGGCTTTCTGTCTGCATTCCTAGAATTTTGAGCAAACTTCCTCATCTTCTTGAACAGGAATGCAAAGGTCATGGGTTTAAACCCCCATTTATAGATGCTTCTTTCCTGGGGACCTAGTAAAGAGGGATTCCATCAACTTGTTAGTAATGAATGAACTACTTATGTGTTGCTATGTCAGGCAAGCCTCAGGTGTGCTTTCAGGTTGTCAAGAACAACCTTTGTTCAGAAACTATGCATAACATTTGAAATGTTGGTAAACCAGTCTATTGAATCCAGTGATTGGTGTGATGATACTAAATACTCTATGTGCTGTTGCCGGATACCACCATTATTATTGTTATCTCCTCCACTTTCCTTCAGGTATTACCTAGAGATGAGGTGCCGATGTTGGAGACGTGGAAGGACAGTCGACTCCAACTCTGCCCTCTAGTGGTCCGACCTGAAGGCTTGATTGAAGAGGCAGGAAGTAGCACACTCCAGGTCAGTCGACATTGTATTGATGAGAGGTCATCATGATGTGACCTTTATAATAATAATAATAACGTTTTATTTACCCAGGGTAGCCACTTCAGTTATGAAACTGCTCTTCCAGCGGGCCCTGCATAACATAATATGTTATTACTACCCTTCTCAATCTAATATGCTGAGCGCCTAGCTAGAAGGCAAAAGGTCCCATTTTTATAAGTCTTTGGTATGACTCAAACCAAAGAGAACCAAGAGAAAGAAGAACATGATAAAATTAACCTCAAATGTGCTGTTGGACATGATGATGAATGTGATTGCCTCATCCTCAAACAGTAACATTGATTTTATTATGATATTTATCAAACACTATTCTTGTCCTATAACCTTAGGTTGACTTTGCCAATGAGTACATCGGCGGTGGAGTCCTAGGCTCTGGGTGTGTCCAGGAAGAGATCCGTTTCTGCATCTGCCCGGAGCTCCTGGTCAGTCTGATCTTCATGGAGAGCATGGAGGAGAATGAAGCCATCTCGATCAGCGGCTTTGAGCAGTTCTCGTCATACACGGGCTACGGATGGGGACTGAGATACGCAGGGGACTTTAGAGATGGTGCACAGGTGAGCTTCTTGGAAATGATGATTATAAGGAAGTAGTAGTGGCAGCGTTGATGGTTGTGGTGTTGGGGTGGTACTGGTAGCGATGGTGGTAGTAGTGGAGGTTACGGTAGTAATAGTGGTAGTGGTAGCAATTTTGGTAGTGGTAGTGATATTGCTTGTTGAAGTTGTAGTGGTTGTAGTAGCGGCTTTGAACAGTACTCAGCTTATACAGGCTAGGCTACAGATGGACCCTGAGATACACAGGAGACTTCATAGATAATGCACAGGTGATGCTCTATGATGTCATCGTTACTATAGGATACCATATTCAGGCTTCTGAAGAGGTACTAAATGAAATTTTCATGAAATTCAGTGACAGCTGTTCTTGCCTTGAGTAACTTCAATGTTCACAAATATCTACCCCTTGCTGTATTTGTCATGCTCAAGAAAGTTTATGGTTTTTCAGTAATCATTCTCACCTCTCTTAACTCTCTTATCAATACTTGCCTGAACAATTCTCTACTCACTCCCTTCCACAGATCACCAGCAGTGGGGACATCAAGACCACTCTTGTGGCCATCGACGCCTCCTGCAATCCAGGAGACTCCCAGTACAGGGACCCCACCCTCCTGAGGGAACTCAACAAGGCCTATGTGGGCTTCCTGCAGACGGAGCTGTCCTTGATCAGTCAGATGGGAGGAGAGGGGCTCAGCGAGAGCATCTATCTCGATGCCATGGACCAATCGCAGATGTCGACCGAAGGGGATTTTGAGACGGCCTCCGAAGGCCTTGACAGCCTGAGCCATCCGAGTAAGTGCCATAATTTTTGTTTGAGGCATTTTAACATTTTGATGTTTTTCTGTTGTGTCAACCATGCAGTAGAAATCCAAAAAGAGGAGGGGCTAGACACCACCCCTCCCCCTTATGGTTGTAAATTAAAATGGAAGTTTCATCTGCCCCGAGATGTACAGTATAATGAATTTTTATTAGAGATAAATGAGTTTTAGTTTTGTAAATTGAGATATTCTGTTATAAGACCGAGCTTGTTATATGTATCCCCTTCAAGGTTCGTGTTAGGCTCTATGCAACAGCATGTAGCTTATTAAATTATGGAATGTTTCAATTTTTCTGCCATGTTTTCTTCTTCAGGATCCGTAACACCCTGCATCTCAACCATATCAGACTACAGCAACTCTCTGAGCAGAGCAATCACCGACATCGCAGTCAAGGACTACTGCCAGGGCAAGCGTGATCAGGGGACCCAAAGTGAGCCCTCTCTTGAGCTTGAGATCACAGAAAAGGGTGATGCGGGATTCCGCCATGAGGGCTTGAACAGCTTCGCTTCTTCAATTGCCGGAGATGCAGTGAGGGAGGGATACGTGCATGCCTCCAAGAGATCCGCATCAAAGAGGACGGAGCCTGCTAAAGGTCGGCGTGGACAGCCTGTTGAAGATACTGCTGAAGATATCATAACAGATGCCATCGACTGTCGCCAAGGTGACGGGCAGTCTCATGAGCATGTAATATGGAAGAATGGTCATGGCTACCCTGATGAGAATAGAGATGTTATCGCTCAGGATCTTAGTGCAATCATTGACGACATCGTTGGTGTCGTCATTAAGGAAGCCCTGGCGGAGATCGCTGGGATGTGCGTGTCCGAAACGAGCAGCCATCGAGGCCCGAGCTTGGAAGGCTACAGTGTGATATCCACATGGTCATCGTCCAAGTCGGACAGCTTTGTCCGGATCGACATGGACAGTGACTTCAGCGCTAGTGGCACTCGAAGCGTAGGCAGTCTGTCGAGCGCTGGCTCTGAGAAGGTTGGCATGACCGTTGAGGCGTACGTGTCTAATGTTGTAGCAGGGGCAGTGCATAAGATGAAGAAGGGGGAGGCCGATACGGAAGGACAAAGAACTCGAAATGGAGAACAGAGTGTATCAGGATCTGATATTAAGACTGTTGCCGAAAGTATAGTTGGCGGGGTAATGGAGGATGTCAAGAAAAGGTTTCAAAAGGATGATGAGGATGGGATGAGAAACTCCTACTTCAGACCGGTAGTGTCAGCAGGACTTGATGCTTTTGCTACAAGTGTTACTGACTCTGCTGTTAAGGATGCTATCAAAGAGTTTTCTGCATCAGATCAAGGGTTCCTGTACTCGCAATACTCGACCATTCCATCAACCCCTCCTCCGTCCCCTTCCAATGCATCCACAGGAAGCTCCAAGCGATTCAGTCTAGAGGATCCAACGCAGTTGGAGGAGTTTGCTGAAAAGCTCCTCAGCTCCATTACCCCTTCTTCAAGACATCACAGCACCAGAGGATGCGATGGGGAGGTTAGTTATTCAAGGTTCCAGGAGATTGAAAGCTTTGCCAGCAGCCTGGTGTCCAGGGCAGTCACTGATTCTACCCAGATAGTCAGCTCATGTGGTTTGTTTAGAAGAGAGAGTAGTTCAGGCTGCATCAGTTCCAGGAGTTCCTTGACAGTCCCTTCAGGCAGTTCCAAGCGATCCAGTATGGACAGCTTCACAGAGGATCTGCTCCGTATCGGAAACATCGACCCAACTGGGAGGAGGCCAAGTAGGACTGAAGAGAACATAGCCTACTTCTCTCAAGAACTGACTCGTGTCGCAGAAGTGGAAGAAAAATTGGGTCAGAGAAGAAAGTCAGACCTGGAAGATTTCCAGCAAGAACTGTGCCAAAGTTCTATATTAGGTAACGTTTCTCATAAGAATGAACCTACCCAGTCCAAAATCCATGCTGCCAGCCGACTTGCCAACCGACTGTCCGATGACATCATCTGCGATGCCTTCTTGCAGCTATACGGTGCGACTCCTTTCCGAGAACTCATACGTCTGGACTCTCTGTCAGACCTTGATTCTGGTGGAGGTAATAGGCGCAGGAGCTACCCCCGCCGTGGCTTCAGAACATCATCAGTATCCTCCTGTTCCCTTTCGGTCAGGAGTACCATCTCTGAAATGGATCTGGTGACCCTGGCCTCCAACCTGGCCAACTCGATCATTGAATCAGCGCTGCAGACATACAGGGACGAATACCTGACAGCACAACGGCTCGCAGAGGAGAGTATCACTGAGGACAGTCAGCTTCAGGACACGATGGACGAAGCCTCCATCCTGGCTACCTACGACGGCTCCAACCTGGATCGCCAGGAGACGGCATGTACAAGCCTCGCAGGAGAACTGCCGCCTGTACTCTCCATCCACGAAACGGCCGGTTGCATCGTAGAGAAGGCTGTCCAAGATGCAGTAGTCATGTACCAGGCTTCCTTATCGAGCTCCGCAAGGGTTGCTAAGCACCCGGTGGGGACTCCTGCTAGGAGGCCTATAGCTACTGGTAACTGGGGATGCGGTGCATTTGGTGGTGACCCCCAGCTCAAGTCTCTCCTCCAGTGGGTTGCTGCATCACAATGTAGGGCGCCATCATTGTTCTACTACAGCTTTAACGATGAAAGAGTTCAGCAGGTGAGATGTTTTTATAAATGAACGTACCGTAAATATCTGTGCATACGACGCACTTTTTTCCACCATAAAAATTTGAAAGTCGAGGGTGCGTCTGATATAGACAGGTACAGGATATTTTGAGTCCTCGAAAATGTACAACGGTGTCTACTAAAAAGCAAAAAAACTTTTTTTTTTAAAGCTTAAAAATAGGGATGTGTCTTATACCGTATTTTCCGGCGTAAAGGCCGCAGTATTTTCGGGTGAGAAAAAATCAAAAAGTCGGGGTGCGGCGTATACGCAACAACAACAAAATTCAGCGGTCAAAACATCACGTCCATTTGCACGTATGGGACTATAGGAACGGTAGCATGACTAGACAACGGTACAGGACAATTCTAGAATAACTCCACACAACTTACCGACAATTTTATGTTGCATGGTTGACATGAAGACAAAAAAAATTATTTTTCTAAAAAAATCTGCCGATAGATCTAGATCTAAGTCCGTACCATTGCATCGCCAAAAAGTAAACAAAGGGACAGGCCGTTACTTACGGAGCTAGCTGCCGCGCAACGCAACTGCGCAGGTCGAAAAATGCTATTTCGGATTACACCGCACATCGAGGAAGGGGTATTGTAGGATACCAAATCTGCGTACGATACAGTACTAGCTTAAAAGTCGATGAAGATCTGCTAAATTATGATCATTTTTGAGGTTAACTTCTTGTTGATTTATAAGAATATTGATGAATTGGTATAGTTTGTAAAAAAAAAAGAGTGTTCTACAAGAAAATTACGATCTTTTTGTTTGGTCCGTTTTTTTTTTCTCTTTTTTTTTTTTTTTTTTTTTTTTTTTTCCTCTACGAAATGTCAAAGTTTGGGATGCGGCCTATACGGCGGTGCGGCCTTTACGCCGGCAAATACGGTACACAGAGATTTACGGTAGTTTTGATTAATATACAAGGCTTGCAAAATTCAAAGCAGTCGAAAGCTCATTAGATACAAGTACATGTAAACTTTTTGTGACCTTTACATAAAATGACCTCTTAATAGGTTACATCGCCAATTGGATAAACATCTTCAGTGTATTATCAAAGCAGATTCATTGTTTATTGTTGAGTAAAATTTAATTACTTTTCATTGAGAATTTTACTTGTGAAATTTCATGTACAAAACTTACAAAGAAGGCGCAGTTAAAAATTGCTGTAATGCTACGACATTTTAATATTGTGAAAAGGGAAATTTCAATTGTTTATTAGTTTCCCTTCAGATCGTTGTGTCCTCAAAATTTAATATTTGTGTGCGTTTTATTTCATTACATTTACAAGTCCCTTTACGATGCCCTTTGTATTTTCCGCTTTACTTCCAGCTGGAACAGGTTACATTGAAGATCCAGACCAAGCGTTGGAGTGTCGGCGACCTGATGCGCATCGTCCATGAATACTGCCATCTGGTGACGATGTCTTCGGAGCAGTCGGGACATGGCCTCTTTGACTACATCTTGGGTTTGCAATGTTGATTGATATGCGTGTGATGTCGTGATACGTCCTTTTTCTTCCTCTCTCTCTCGTGTGATATATAAAAACGCAATGATTTTCTTGATTATACACCAACTAAGCAATCACTCCTTGTTCATTTTTTTTCATGGTCTGAATTTGCAACACTTAATTACTATGAAATATAGTAATATGGAGTGATTGTGTAATGTGCATGTATGATCACGACGCAACACTCAGTTGAAATTGTGCAGAATGATGTGTGTTTTATACTACTTGCCGTAACGGGATTACATATAGTTACGTAATCTTTAGTTCGCAAACTTCTACAGCATTTACATGTATGTGAATGTGAATTGCAAAGGGAGCAAAGTTATTTGATAAATGTATAGACCAGTTTGCTGTTAGCACATGGTGCCCAAATGACCATGATGTCACAGATCTTTACACATGACCAGGTCCTACTTTGTTCATTTTGAAATTATCACTCCCAGGTTGATGGAAGTGATTCATAAATCATTTGTTTCCCATTTAAACAAAACTTCTGCTTGTGTATTATGGAATGCATTGTTAGTGCAGAAATTAACAATGAAATTAATTAATTCCATAAGCCTGTTTCCTGTACATTTCCCAGTGGCTTTTACAATTTATCTGCTCATGCCCAAATATACGGTCATAGAAATAACTGTTGGTAAATTCTTCTGGAAAGTTGTGGAAAATAAAGGGAAAAAAGTCTCCCAAACACAGATACAGTCAAACCTGTCTGTAAAGACCGCACAAGGGAAACGGACAAAGTAGCCACTGTAGACCGGTGGCCTTTCTAGATAGATTCTACAATACACATTTCTCTCTCATGGGAGAGGTGGTCATTAATACAGGTTTCACTGTACAACACAGATGAGTATAAGTTATCTATTAAAATGTAATAAATGGACTTAAGGTCTTCAATAGCATAATGCAAAACGGTACCAAGGCATTGCATTTCATCATCATGGACTCTCTCTCTACCCAGGGGAGGACATCTATACCATGAAATTAAGGTTACCAGATGTATTCCTTGCCATACTGAAGTGCTATATCACCAACTGCTACAAGATGTTGCTAGATAAAATATGAAGCTTTGGGTAAATGCTGTGTGTTAAAGTGTATTTACATTAATGTGATGACTGGTGAGATGGTATAGCGCCATCTTGTGATGAAGGTTTGCCATGGTGCTGAGTGGCCTTTTGGTAATCATTTGAAACCATTGATGTCTATTAAGAACAGGATAGTCCACTGATGTACATGTGTTTGTATGACCAAGTGAAGCAACCACAGTCCAACTGAGAAGGTTGTGTATGGTATTGACATGAATGGTGTAGCGCCATCTTGTGGTACAGTTTTGCCATAGGGCAGTGTAGTCTATGATAATTGACTGAAGCCATTGATCTCTATATGAATGAATAGGAGACAGGCTCATGCAGGTGAAGCAATCACAATCCATTAGAGTAGGCCAGGTATGGTATTCAATTCAAATACATGGTATAGCGCCATCTTGTGGTAAAGTTTGGTCATGGGATTTGTTGATTGGTGTCTGGTAATATATGTTTACTTATATAGTGCTCTCACACAACTGGTTTCACAGCGCTTAAGGTATGAAGGTGGGAAAATCAGTTGAATAAATAGCTTCTTAAAGGTGTCTAGTGTGGGTGCTGTACGGATAATCACTTGTCAGTTGAAACCATTGATCACTATCAACAATGGGATAGTCCACTGATCTATATTATGTTTTTATGAGCTGGTGAAGCAATTTACAATCCATTTGAGCTACGATAAGGATTAGAATAATATAAATCTACATGTAAATTCTGAACATGTAGTTGAATACAGACAAAAGGAAAAATTAGAAAATAAAATAATGATAGTGTTATCATTAACAGTGGGTTTTTGTACGGCATTCATGTCTGTTAGGCTTGACACTCCTGGCGCTCAACAATTATTACCCCGAGTTTAGCATAGCTGCCATAGCATTATGGCGCTTTAGCCTTTCAAGGAGTTGATTCATGCCAGGTACCCATTAACCTCACCTGGGTTGAGAGTGGCAAATGTAGATTAATATCTTGCCGAAGGACGTCGGTGTCGCTGCAGGACTCAAACTGCGAACGATTAATTCCACAGTCCGGTGAGGAATCCGCTAGACCACGATACCTCCACAAAAAGCACTCAAGGGCTTCATCCTCATGTTCCAAGAAAACTATTTGTTGTATAGATATCATTTGTTGGAACCTACAGTATACAGTACGTAATGCCATGTTTTGATGTACAGTCAAACCTGCTTTAGTGACCACTTTTCTATAAAGACCCCATTTTTGTTTCCCTTGAAATTGACTTTTCTGGAAACATGTACTAAAAGAACCTGTCTACAAAGACCACTTTTTGTGTTTCCCTTGGGTGGTTGATATAGACAGGTTTGACTGTAATAGTGTCTTCTGATAAAGTGCACGTATCCATCATGCCATGGCGGAGAATGGAAAATGTGGATTAATGTCTCACAAAAGGGTATTTAAGTGCTTGGCTTGGATTTGAACCCTCAACCCTGGGATTGGGAGTCAAATGAGTAAACCACTATACCACAACACCTCCACATTCAGTGCATATCTTTTATCTAGAAAATAGAAATTCATATATTAGTTGATTAATTACTCATTTGTATTCATCTTAAACCTTGGTAAAGATAATAATGATATTACGCTTTACAGTTATACAGTGTACATGTACTAGATATACTTGAAAAAATGACGATGCTATTTACAGCAGTATTTTTTAAGGCAATGTTTGCTCTATCAATAGCCTCTGCATTATTATGATTATTATAATTCTCTGCGTCGAAAATGAGAATTATATTTTACAACTTTATAACAAGAGGAATGTGAACATGTATTTCCATAAATATAAATTCATAAAATCAGATCATGATGTAAAATTAATTCTATTTCTATCACATAATTAAAATTTAGATTACCAAACAGGATAAATGATTCTGAAATATTCTAAAATACATACATATTAATACCTTTTGTAACTCAATTCTATAATTCTACGCACAGTTGTTATACGGGTCGTGAAACTTCAGCATTATTTGCAAGGTTGGAAACTCAAAGATGTGCTTGCTCAATTATACCAATTTTGCTATATTGGTTGTGCTCTGGTTCTTAGATCCATGTTTATTCATGATTGCTAGTACATAAACTATATCTTTGCAATTTTATGTATTTACTAATATAACTTAATAATAATATTTACATGTAGGTCTTACATGTACCTATATACCTGATTATATGCGAGTCTCAACTCTTATTCAGAGAGATTTACCAGAAATTTGTTCAAGTTTTATAATCTCTCAAAAATTATTTATATCTGCAGGTATATTACTGTACATGTATTTCCAATTTCACATTGTTTCAAACGATTTTCATTTATAGGTGTAAAACAAATACTTTGTATAGGACATTCAGTCACCTCCAGTTGCCCCCAAATCTAGCATATTACATGTAGGCTACGTTTTGAAATTCATGTAAGATATTATATGAAAGAACAAAAGGATTATCTCCAATAGTCATGTTTCAGACATGAATTACTCACCATAATATATTGTGATGATACAGTAATCTTTTCTGTGTTTGATGACAAAGTAACGTTATTTCGGTGTGTGAATGTTAAAGATGTATTTCTGTACCTCAAATATTCATGTATTGTTTCATGTGCAATGTTTATCAATGCATTGAGAATGCAGTAATATGTTGAAGGTGATGTCTAATATATTGTGTGAGGATATATACAGGTAAAAACTAAATTATTCATACCCTTACCTAGTTTTGTAACTTTTGAAGTACAGTCAAACCTGATTTAGTGACCATCTGTCTACAAAGGCCACCTGTCCACAAAGACCACATTTTTTGTTTCCCTTGAAAACGGTTTCTCATTGAAACATGTACTAAAGGAACCTGTCTATAAAGACCACTGTTTGTGTTTCCCTTGGGCGGTCGCTATAGCCAGGTTTGACTGTATGTGAAAATTAAAGTGTCCCGATTTATATACCTGGACAATGTGACATCTTACATCTAAAAGTATTCGACGAAGGCCCTAATTCCACAGTCTACCTTTCATTCGTGAGCTTAGAAAAAAGGGGGAAAAAACATGAGATTTTACGGGGGGGTATGAATAATTTAGTTATTAACTATAGTTGTTGAAAGTGATGTCTGTTTATACGTCTGTTATATTGTATGAGAATATATACAATTAAGCAACTAAATTATTCATATGAGTAACGGTGTCTATGCCAATTATGGTTGTCTCTCTTTTAGATATTGTTGATAATACATGTACATGTATGTACAGGTTTGTTATGATGGGTGATGGCTCTCTTGTTTGACATTCAGAAAGCAGGTTGTAAGGCGTAGCCAGGGATGATGTCAATTCTGGGGCAGGAGATAGGGGAAGGTCTCCTCTAATAATTTCAGAGTTACACATAACTGTGTATCCTTTAGAGCAAAAGTTTTTTGTTGGGGGGGGGGGGGGGGGGTGGGGTCACTCATTTTCTCCCTTCATCTTTTTCTGTAGCTCTATCACTTTCATCCTAGCTCTCTCTCTCTGTCTGTCTCTCTCTCTCGCTCTCTGTCTCTTTCTCTCTGTCTCTCCCTGTCTTTCTCTCTGTCTCTCCCTGTCTCTCTCTGTCTTTATCTCTCTCTTTTCTCTGTCTCATTATTTCTCCCCAAAACTCTCTTCCCCTCCCCCATCTCTCTACCCATCTCCCTTCCCCTCCCCCATCTCTCTTTCTTTTTCTTATGTATGTATTTTATTTGTAAGTGCTGCAGAGTTTAGTCAAATATATATTATTAACTTGTATGATAAAAAGAAATTATTGCTTTTCATTCTTTATTTGCCGAGATAATATCTATGCTTTGATTTTCCAAAGTGGTGCTGAATACACTGGCCCAAATTCTGCTAAAATTGAACTCAACACTGGGCTCAAGCTTTTGTTCAAAATCAGGTTCAACAAAGGATGTTAATCTGAGGTCTAAGGCTTCCTTTGTTAAACGTGATCTTAGACCCAGGTTCGAGATCAATTGAATTAGTGGAACACGACCATATTGTTCTAATTGTTGAAGCAATATCAGAAATGAGTTAAGTGTACAATGTACATGTATGTACTATGTCGTAAAGGGATGATTTTCATGTGTACAATATATCAAATGTAATTTTAAAAGTTCTAAATTATCAAATTTTTGAACCTGTTGCAAACTAAGCTAGAGATTTAATTATATTATTTATCTCTTTTAAGGATGTGAATGTGAAAAGAAGAAGATTATTAGCGTCTTTTGGTTAAAAACATGTTTTAGGGAAAGAAAGGTCACTAACGAATTGTCTATACCGGTACTCTACATGTATATATGTCTGCCTGGAAAAGTTCAAACTTTGATTGATAATGTGTTTAAGTCATTTATAATATATTTCATACTCTTGTTATATAGTGCTGGATGAATACTGGAATACTAGGATCATGATTTAGTAAACTCCTTATTGTATCGACTTTGTGCCAATTTCTCTGATCTCAATGTCTATTGGTATTACAGGTGTCTATTGTGTTTTTAAGTAAAGGAACATGGGCCCTTCTGACCTTTCGCAGCTTATTATGAAGTAGTAATGGTGTATTTACAGTGGTGATGATGTGGACAAATTTGAAAGACAAACTATTGGATTTCTTTTTCATAATGTGGGTGAAGAGGAGACTCTTATTATAATTTATCTGAAAACTGTAAGCTTTCGATGGACAATAAAAATATTGAAAAAAGTGGATAAAAAATGAATGATGGTATGATTTCATCTTTTTATTTGTGTTTGTGCAATATTTTGAATATCTTCTGAAGATTAATATTGTTGGCTTGTATGCTACAATTTCTATGAAGTGTTCAAGGTTTTGAAATATTAATGCTGTGAAGATGTACAAAATCGTTTGATAGCATTATATGACCAGTATGACTGTGACTATGTGAAATAATTGTACTGTGAATGTTTGATATATGTTACTTTAAATGGGAAGTCCACTCTTATATTAAGTTGGTTAATAGAAGCAGAAAAATGAGAGAAAATGTATCAGTGAAAGGTTGAGCAAAATCCAATAAGAAAGTTATGAATTTTTGAATTTGCAATTGACCAAACAAAAATTAGCAACCCTCTTCTGCTGTATCTTTCAAGGTCTCCCATTTGAACAGTACTACAAAAACAAATCATAGATTTTTTATTTTTCGAAAATGTTCAGTCGTGCAAGTTTATTTCGCTAGTCAGCCTGATATAGATAATAATAATGATATTGTATGGCTTTGTTTTTGTGTGATACAAGAATATATTGCTCTCGCTATGACAATATTAGACTTGTCTTTGACTCGTCCAATATTGTCATAGCTCAAGCAATATATTCTTGTATCCCACTCAAAGCCATCCAATATTATATAATTATTTATATTATATACTTTAGCATAGACATAATGCCATATGGGATCCACACATGATATGTGATGTAAGTTTTCGCCTCAATGAAAGGTTACAATGGGTAGCCGCTACCAATCTCAATATCTTGTCTAATTGAATTGCCAGCATTGTTAGCACCATGCATCCAATCTCTTTCTCTGTGGCTGAAACTATTAAGTGTTGGGTCGTATCTCCTCTTGTAAACACACACTCTAAACATCGTCTTATCTGCTGTTGGTTCTCGGCAAATACCTCCGAGCGGCGTAGGTAGTGACTTAGTGACTGTGAGATGCGCCTATTTATATTAATAGTTATGTGATTGAATTATGCTGCTTGTACTGTAGCATAGTTGCATCATTTGAGACTGGATACTGTATTTTTCTTTCTCTCTCTCTCTCTCTGTTGCCCTGCTATACCTACAGTGTACAGCACATGTATTTTGTCATTATCTTCACCAGCTTGAAGTTGGTGATTATTTTAAATACTTGGTTTATGTAAAAGAAGTCTCTCTCTCTCTCTCTCTCTCTCTCTCTCTCTCTCTCTCTCTCTCTCTCTTCTGTGTCACTGTCATGTCTCTTGATTTTCTTACTCTATTCTTTTATATCTTATATGTTTAAACTCTGCTCACTATTGTCATTCACTCTGAGCTGCGCTGATCATTGGACATTATGATTGAATAGCATGTTTATCACAATCATAAATTTCATCATCCTTACCATATCAAAACCATAATCATCATTGTCATCATCAACACCACCACCATCATCATCATCATCACTACCACCAACACAAACACCATCAATATCATGTCATCATCATCCTCATCATCAACACTGCCACCACTTCCATTATCATCACTACCACTACTGTCATCATCATCATCATCATCATCACGACCACCGCCACCACTACCATCATTATCATCACTACCACTACTATCATCATCATCATCTCCACCACAACCATCATCATCATCTTCATCACTACCACCATCATCACCACCACCATTACCACCACCCCTACCATCATCAGTATCATCATACATGTATTTCTCATATTGTTATAACAATCAATGGGAAAAGGTATGGTACATGCATGAGAATAAAAGTTGTAACTAATGACAAATATATGATGACAATAGATTGTTAGGTAAATATCAATTACTTCTACAGTTATATATGAATTACATGCCAATGAAGATAATGATATTGCAATACTTACAATGCATATATTATTTTTATGCCGATGTATTAAAGAGCTGTACAGGCGTAACAAAACAGATAAGAATATTGTTTATATAAATTTTGACCCTGATCAGTGGTATTTGATTATATTGTTTAATTAGAGTACAGTTTTAGCTAACTCCCTAAAAAGTGATAATCTGAAACAAAGTCCTTCCTCAACTATTTGTTTTGCTAAATCTGGAACAGGGGCTGTAGAAACTGGTATTATCGAGTCATATTTAGTCTTGAATCAAGTCATATCTTTATAATGATCTATATTCAAGTGTAAAGATCATGAGCGATTGAATATGCTTTGAAAAAAATGTGCAATTACTACATAAGTGCCACAATAGTTATTTCCAGCTTTTTTGAAATATAAACAAAGAAATGTATTATCCCAGTCACATATTTTGCAAAAGATTTGTTAGTTAAGATATTTTCATAACAAAGTTCAAAACTCATCTGTGAGTACATATGAATATGAGGGTTCCATAATGATTAAGGATTATTGATTGGTTTATTAAATGATCTGCGGCAGCATGTCTACAAATTTCTATGCATGCACATGTAGTTGTATACTTGTCATACATGTAGTTAAATGTAAAGAAAAAGGAACCATAGTATGTTATGACGAAATACTTTTAACTCCCAGCACTTTAAGAGAGGCTAAAGATTGTTGCTATTTCTGGGTTAGCATGTGCAGTAGCTTTTCCAGTAACGGCTGCTATGGCAACTTAAATAGAGCGTTGGTAAGCCGTTACACAAATTTGCACGACACCCTGGCCAGGCTGATCTTTGGATGCTTGTCGTCGGGCGAAGATCTCAGCGAAGAAGAGATAGTGCTTTATCTGAGAGCCGCTTCGAGAAATGCTCGTGCTCGCATTGACCCCAGATTGGAAGGTATACTGATATTTTAAAGTGCTGAAATGTAAAGTCCATGACTGTCGTATTATCTTAAGTAATTATTTTCTGATTATTAAACATGTAATACCAAAGGCTAGTGGATATACATCATACGTAACCTTTGACATGATACCTATATTAATGTTTTTATCAATTCATTTACTTCCAATATTTATATTAGAAGGATAACAAACTTAAGACATAGTATATTTATAAATGTTTATATGAATTAATTTACTTCTAATATCCATATTAGAAAGATAACAACCTTAGACATAAAATCTTTATTAATGTTGTTATCCATTTATTTACTTCCAATATTCATATTAGAAGGATAACAATCTTAGAAATAATGTCTTTATTAATGTTGTTATCCGTTTATTTACTTCCATTATTCATATTAGAAGGATAACAATCTTAGACATAATATCTTTATTAATGTTGTTATCCATTTATTTACTTCCATTATTCATATTAGAAGGATAACAATCTTAGAAATAATGTCTTTATTAATGTTGTTATCCATTTATTTACTTCCATTATTCATATTAGAAGGATAACAATCTTAGAAATAATGTCTTTATTAATGTTGTTATCCGTTTATTTACTTCCATTATTCATATTAGAAGGATAGCATTTTTTATCATTTGAAGAGTGCACTATCAAAAGATAATGACAAACTTTAATTTGATTTATACCACAAATTGAAATATATCCTTAATGTGTAGAATTTCTTAATATGTTTTCAAAATATCTAGATTTTGTATACAGTTTTTGACAGATTACTAAGTTATGAAGCATGAAGTTCACACAATTGATCAATTTTGTTTTATTTCATCAGAAGTTAAGGTTATCTAACACTTCTAATTGTTCACTTTTTCAGTTATTTAATACTTAGGCTTTTGATCTGACTGAAAATTCATATAACCATTCCTTTCATAGACTATTTGGTAGACTAGCTGTTAATGTTCCCCCTTTGCAAATAATGAAAAATGTTTTTAAAATTCCTTCCACAGCAATTGTGGTTGAAGTCGTATTTCATGGAAAACTACTCAATTTTCTCAGTAATTAATGTTGCACATTAGTGAAATATGTTTGTATGTCATGGGTAAGCCATTCAAACATCACATGATGAGACAATTAGCAAAACATTATCATGGTTAATCTTTGCTTTGTTTACTTGACATCATAGTCACCCAATATGGGTAGAAGCTGGAAACATTCTTAATGAGTTATTCATGAAAATAAAATAAGAAAGGGGACGAGATTGATTATGAATATAAAATCAATCTGCTTCCAGTATTAAATTCTAAAATGTGCAAGTTTAAGATAAAGAAAGAGAGAGGGAAGCTGTAAATACTTATCAGCCAAGAATATTAGGCAAAATGTAATAAGCTGTTACTTTGTTTTAAAATTAGAAAACAAGAATTTTCATACATTAAACTTATATAGCTCTACCACAAGGAATATTCAGATTTTATAGAATAATAATGATAATTCTTAAATCATAGTTAAATAGCACTTAATCTTTCATAAAATTGACAAATGGGAATGTAAAAATGTATCTTTAAGGAGAAACCTTTTGGAGGAATGTTTCTTTTTTCAATGTTTGATTGTTTTTTGTTTGTTAGATTGTTTTTTGTTTGTAAGATATCTTATAATTCTGTGAAAATTCAACCAGAGTAAAAGACCCTAAACTTAAGCAACAATCTCCCATCCCATCTACTAGCAAATCGGTCAGTGTGTGAGTGGAGCAATGCCGACGCCCATCTTCAACCTTTGTCTTCCCTTATCTCCACCCCTCACACACTCATTAACCAAGCCCAAACCTAAACCCCCCATGCTACAGGTTGAGGTTAAAGTGGTCTTACCAGCAGTATTACTCAACATATTAAACCTGTATGCAGGATCAGGACTCTACCATTGTCAGAGGAGGGAGGAGATGGAGGACAATAAAGGGAGGGATGGAGCCTTCATGAAAAGGTACTTGTCAACATTACGACAAGTTGACCACTTAACTTTTGAAGAAGTAGAACAAAAACTTTCTAGCCCTTTCCCCATATCTTGATATATTCATTGTGTCTGATAAATGTGATTCTTGAAGCTCCCTGTTTTTCAATGGAAATTTATGTTTATGATGTAAATTTACATTTTGCACATCCAGTTCTAATCTAACCTGTATATTTTTTGTAATATCTGTTAAAATTATAATAATAAGAGCTCCTGTATAGATGTCATGAAACTTCTAAATTATTTCAATTTAATCATTTGAAAATTTTCCTTTTTGAGATTTATTCATCACATAAATGTCATAAATGCATTTTTATACCTTCATTTATAAATGAAGAAGAACAATCATTTAATTTTATAATTAATTTGATTCGTTAACTTGTGGATGAATTGTTTATTTAATGTTTTACTGTATGTTATGATCCAGTTTCTTAGTTTAGTGGTATGAAAATGTCCTTTTGGTGATAAATATTATTGTTGCTGCAGGGTTCAAGAGGACAAAAGTGAGATATTGTTAAAAGGAAGGAAGGAAGGAAGTCCATGATACAGATTGAATGACCACAAATGTAATAGAAGTAGTTGTAAAAAAACAGCAGGAGTTATAGAAAGAGGTACAAAACTTGACAAGGATTTTGTGACTTTTAATCAAACAAAGGAATTAGTATAATCACTGGGTCCCTCCATGACCAGTGCAACCCTCCGAGTGGAATGGTTCCACCCATGATATGCAATACACTGCATAATCATACTTCTGATTTCTGCTACAGCTATCCTACAACCCTCCAAATACTCCGCCAAATCCTTCCAGAGTTCATTCATACATCGGACTGTCCACGGAAGAGGACAGTTTTTATTTCTTCCTCCCATTACCAGTTCTTTTGATATTGACGTTTCTTTCAGACTCATTACAAGATGGAAGAGATCGTGTAAACAGACTGTATACCTAGTTCGAATTACGAGCCATAAACACAAGTGGACTTCAAGTGGTAAGTTTGATAATTATTACCTCTCCAATTAATTGGCTTTGATGTTGATGTGTGGAGGCTTAATCTGCTTTCCTTGTTAATTATTCTACAACTTCTTTCTAATTATATATTCTTGCATTTATTCTATATAAAATACATTTTGTGTTTTGAATCTGATGTGATGCACTTTTCATTTTCCTGTTCATATTTGTAATGAAGTGATATAGTGTATGTAATTTTGTTCTGTTTTTTTTTTGTAGAAACATGTATTTGTAGGGCCAAATATTCATATAAGTATTTTATTTATTTATTTTTTTGAAATTATCTTTTGTTTTGCTGATAATGCATTCACATCAGAAGTAGATGTAAATCTGACATTTATGTATTTCAGGTTCAGATTCATTTTCAATCAATTTTTTAAAATTAGATAGAATAAAACTTCATTATAACAAAAAATGCATTTGAATTAGATGATACTGGTACATAGATAAAGAAAATCAGTTTACTGTAGATTACTTCTTTGGGGCTATCCATGTGATTATTGACAGTCAGTTGATATATCAATTTTAAATGATTCTTTTTTTTTTAAATACTTTTACATATAATTTGTTACTCTCTTGCTCTAAACCGGTAATGATATGTGCTTAATCAATCCAGTCTTAGATTGTAATAGTTTGTAAATATATCAATGTTATTTACAATTGTTTCATATTTACAATTATCAATAGTTTGCTTATTACTTATATTGTTGGTTATTTAGACTCTATCCTACTGCCTTGCAATTAAAAATCTTTATTGATATACCTAATGAAAAATGTAGCAAGCTTTAAAACTTGAAACACAAGTTCTCCCTCTCATGTACAATGAAGCAGTTACATTTTACATTTTTATCACCTCTTGAGAAAAATGTTGTACGAAATTCTGTTGTAATACAAACACTTTTTGAAGAAAGAGCTTTTATTTTATTTTTAAAGAGCAGTCTCTGCAAATAAAACTTGAGTACGCAATCATCTACAATCTTAACAAAAGATAGCTGAGTAGTAAAATCTTGTAAATTCAAAGAAAAAGAGCAATTAATAGGGCTTAAGGGATAAACACATGGATAGATACAGCATAGACCTGGGGAGAGAAAGAGAATGGGAGAGACAGACAGAGACAAAGAGAGAGAGGGAGAGAGAGAGAGAGAGAAGGAATGAGAGGTGAAACTTGTATATGCACCTATGCAAAAATTAAACCTAAAAATTGATCAATTGATAGTAAGAGAGAAAGAAAGAGAAGATTGAAACAGAGAGCGATAGAGGGATAGAGAGATATAAAAGAGAGATAATTTAATTAGAAATGAGTACAGTTTCTATCCATACACACCTGTGCACAAATGAAACCTGGACACGATTCTCAAACGATTCTCAAACGACTGTAAGATAGAGTGAGATAGATCATTTAACACTTTTGATGTGGGGTCACTCTGTACAGCCGTCTGAAATACCCTTGGGTTAATCACTGAGGAAGTCCATTGAAGGAAATTGGTTTTCCATCAAAACCATACTCTACTAACCTCCTGCCAAATCAGGATGTTGTTGTGATTCCTCATGTTTTTATTTTCAGTCTTTCAATAAATTACAATATTTGTATAGTTCCCGCTTTTTCGACACATCTTGCACAGACAATGATAGCTGGAGGTGTTTTTGATGGGGATACATTTGTTAATTAATAATCCGCTTCACCTCATACTTTGGACATTTTAATGACTATTTCTTGACATTTTCTGAGTACATGTAAATTAAATTGTGTGCATTTGATTTAAGTTTTTAGGAATCTGTAGTTCAAATGTATATGTAGTTACCGGTATGTTTATTTTTATTCAATTAAATTTCATTAAAGATAACATTTTATTTTCTTCCATTTCTTTTTTAATTCCATATTGACAAAGTACCAAAGTAAGATAATAAGACATGATGACTTTGAAAATTGAAGAAAATTTTAAAACAAACAAGAAGATGTATGATGAGTATTATAATCTTGAAATTTTGTTTATAAATACAATTTTGCAATACAGCAATTAATAATTGAATCAGACACCAATGATAGTGATGATACCGGTTATCTCTTTTGTAGAGCATTAGATTACATTATCTAAAAGACAAGACGAGCTTTGCAAAATATCAAAGAAAATAACTTTATTTATTTAATTTAATAGCTCTCTTTCAGCTATACCTTTTAAGATAAACCATTGTCTTTCAAACCTATGAAAAGTGTAGAATCATTGTTTGACTGTTTTAATTATTGCAGTAGCAGTGAGAGAAAGGGTTACTGGTTCATTTAATTTGAAGATTAATTGCTTGGTTTTGAAGAGTCAGACATCTGTTTTCAAGTATACAGTATACTAATCTTTATATAAAGTTGGGAAAATGATTCAAAATCTCTCTTTCAGCTATACCAATTAAGGTGAACCATTGTCTTTCAAACCTATGAAAAGTGTATAATCATTGTTTGAACGTTATAATTATTACAGTAGCAGTGAGAGAAAGGGTTACTGGTTCATTTTAATTGTAAGTTTAATTGCTTGGTTTCAAGAGTCTATAACCGGTATCTATTATTAATTACACCATAAACTAATCTTTATATCATATTGGGAAAATAATTTAAAGTCTCTCTTTCAGCTATACCAATTAAGGTGAACCATTGTCTTTCAAACCTATGAAAAGTGTAGAATCATTGTTTGATTGTTGTAATTATTGCAGTAGCAGTGAGAGAAGGGGTTACTGGTTCATTTTAATTGAAGATTAATTGCTTGGGTTTGAAGAGTCTATCAATCACCGGAGGTGGACCTGGAACCCACAGGATTGAAGCATTTATGATGGACATGAGGCCTATTATAGTTCAAGATTGGAAGTGCTATTAGCAGTACCTTCATAAATTATCCGGGCTATTACATGGGATGTAAAACAGGACAGAAAGGAAACAATTGGAAAAAGGGTTGGGGATATAAAAGTGGGAAGGGAAAGCAAATTATTTTATACAGTTTCTGTAGTCATGTATTGAAAACTACATTTATTTCTTTAATCATATATAATTGATGAATATGCATCATTGACAGATAGTTTTGTGCTAATGATTTTTGTAGTGGCTCTCTAAGATTTTCTTCACTTTTCTCCCATTTTGCTCGAAACATTTATGTTTTGTTCAAATTGTCTGAGCAATTGCATTACTTTGTTTTCATTATGTCAACAAGAACAAAATCTCTCATGTTTTTGTGATATACGTCCTTTCTACACACTTTCTTGTCTTTGTTCATATTTTAAAATATATATTTCTTCTTTCAGAATTTCTTTTCTGATCATTTTCTTGTTTACCAAAGATTTTCCCTTTATATTATTTTGTTTACTTGCTTCAGGAAAGCCTGATAGAAATTATGACAGCAGTGTGCATTTATGAAATTAAATGGTGATGCTCTGAAGTCAATGTATTTCTGTCAAAAAAATGTCATCTCTTGATGTTCAGAATAATAAAGGATCTTCTTTCATGACTCTGCTAAATTGGTCAGAGATGATAAAAACAGCTTGAGTTTCAATAAATAGCATCTTATTGATCCGTTCACACGTTGCCTTGAGGTCCAAAGTACACTCTGTACAAGGGTCAGAACTAAATCTGGTTGATGTTAACAGTCCCCGATCATGCCGAGCTAGTTATCTTGTTCAGTATTTAACTCATTAAAGAAAGACAAGGCCCTTCTTTGTACAATGATTAAGCAATCAGTCTTCAACTCTACTTTAAGAAAACAAATTTGGATGCATCACTCGTTTAGTTTTAGGGGAATCTGTTTATAGCTAACCTTTCCTTGAAAAAGAAGGTTGGGTTCTGGGATAGGTGAATAATAAGCCTTTTCAATCTTTTATGTTAGTGTGGAAGAGTATCATAGAAAAAAATCACTCTTTTAGTTTTAGGGGAATCTTTTTATATATAACCTTTCCTTAAACAGAAGGTTGAGTTCTGGGAAAGGTCATAAATAATTTGTAAGCTTTTTCAATCTTTTTATGTTAGTGTGGAAGAGAATTATAGAAAAAAATGTCCCCTGAAAAGGATGGCTCTTCAAATGACCTCATATTAAAAATATGACATGTAATAGCTGAATTGTTGTGGGTCACAGCACATTCCACATGTATGTGTAGTCCCATATACACATTTTCTGTAAAAAGTGCATGTGACGCTAAGCAATAACGACTGAGCAAATTTCTTATCGTTTTGATGATTACAAAACCTCACACCATTATACTAAAAGCCCTACTTTATGTGCTACATGATCAACTTTTTTCGTCACTTCCAGACAGTTTCTACCAGAATGCAATAGCATGACCAGAACTCATATTTATATTTAATAGCATTGCATTCAATGTCTTCACATTATATCTAATACCGGTACATAGTTTCTGCAGAGAGCCAGAAAGATTTTACCCCTTTGTGAAAATGATATAAGTTCTTGTCAGTCTAGTTGTTAGCAAAATTACCAACTTTTGTTTTAAGTGCACATGATTAGCTCAGTAACATACCCAAATATCGAATTACCTGCATTGGTCTATAAAACACTTGGGATTAAGATTTTAACCTGTTTTTAAGAATACACTTGTGATAACAAATGTCCATTTCCTGCCAATTCTATTTCTGTTTCAGTCTCAATACCATATCTGGTGATCACTTAATACATCCATCTGCAAAGTTCATCAGGTGAAACAGGGCACTTGCTCTTATGAGAGAGAGATATATATATATATATAGAGAGAGAGAGATAAAGATAAAAAGAGAGAAAGAGATGAGGGAAGAGATCTAGGGGAAGAAAGAGAAGAGAGAGATAGAGAGAGAGAGAGAGAGAGAGAGAGAGAGAGAGAGAGAGAGAAAGGTTGAGGTTTCTTGCCATCCACCAGTGGCCATCAGGGCTCGAATAAAACAATGATTTATAGTTTGCGGTACTTGGTTGTCCTGTAAAACAGTTTATTAGCAGCATTCGGTGTATACATGAATGTGCACATGGAAACTGTGAATCATTATTTATCTCCCTCTATCTCTGTCTTTATCTATGTGTCTGTCTTTCTTTTTCTGTATATGTTTTTAAATAATGCTGTTTGCAGGTCTGTATTTTTTTCTTTCTCTCTCTCTCTCTCTCTCTATGTTGATCTTGTAGTTTTCTGCTCAATTTATTTTGCTCTTTTCTCTCTCTCTCTCTCTCTCTCTCTCTCTCTTAAGTTTCTCTCTCTCCTTACATTTGATCTCCCTCTCTTATACTCCTATGCTATTCAAACACTGTTTCGATTTTCTCATCGACATCTATTATGAAATATTGTTAATCACATGTTCTTCATTTCCATTTTTTAAATTTATTCATTAGCAACTATTATCGTGCCTATAGATCATACATTTTTGCCAAAAATAATTGTAATTTTTAAAGATCTTTTTCTCTCTCTCTCTCTTGTTTCTTCTTGCAGGAACTTTGAAAAAAGTAGCTTCGATTTACCAACACAGACATTTGTTACACTTAAATTTTCTGACTGGTTCTTTCTGTTAACTGCTTAAAAGGTAACTATAACTGTTGTCATGTATTTAAATTGCCAATATTTTTTCTGTTCAAACAATTTTTATCATTTTTGTTAGTTCTTAAATAATCTTAACACATAGAAATAATGAATAAACCAACAGAAACTATTTTGATGACAAAAATTGACTTAGTAACATAAATTAATCTATAGATAAAAAAAGCAAAATTCATTAAGATCAAGAATCAAGAAACGATGGAAGAAGATATGATTGGGTACAAAAATTGTCTTTGACGCTCATGGTGCTTTACACATATTACCCTGGTTATAGCCGAGCTGCCAAAGTAACTAGGGCTCAAGCAGTTCAGGTACCCATTTACACCTGGAGAGTGGCAAATGTAGATTGACGTCTTGCCAAAGGACATTAGTGCCGGGGCGGGACTTGAACCCTGTGCCTTGTGATCTGCAGTCAGTGACCACTAGACCACAACACCTCTACTTTTCTCTTTCCTTTCGCATTTCAGGGCAGTTACCCGCATCGTCAAGATGCCCACCACGTCGAACGGCAAGTCCTCGGGCGTCGGGGGTTTCATCTCGGCCCTGCCTGCGGACCTGATCGACAATGCTGCCCTCGCGGAGATTGACGTGGACGAAGGGGTGGAGCTCGTTCCGGAGGTAACGTACCGTGACCTGAAGGAGAAGAAGAAGGGCGTCGCCAAGTACAAGGACCCGCTGAAGGTGTTTTATCCAATCAGGAAAAAGCCAAAGTAAGTCCCAAAACCTATTTTCACGGTAACAGAGTGAAATGGAAAAGTCACTATGGTAACGCAAATAATATTCATCATCATAATTATGAAAATATAGGAGCTAAAAAAACATATTCTGATGTACAAGTATATATGCTTAATTAAAGACTATTCAGTCATCATCAAACTTTGATTTAGTCATCTATTATTTTTGATAAGCAAATTATCTGTTGAGAATTACTGTTCTTTGAGTCGCTCCAGCACCATGCATAGAATTGTCCAGGAGATTGTAACTTTACTGGTTCACATTTCATGCTGGGGTTTTCTCCCCCCAATCAACTGATTTGCAACTTTTTATCATAGTATAGAAAAGGAAATAGCAGATAAAAGTAAATCTCAAATTCATTCTTCGCATATATCATTAAGGATATATCCACTGTAATGGGTCAATTATGAATTTGAATTTAATCTCTTTTTTCATGGAATAGAGTTGTTTTATGGATTAGTTAATCCTGACTGCCTTTCTATCACTCTATCATTAGTATTTCAGAGAGATCCGAATTCTTTGTCAAATGTAGAATTCGGCCTTTAACAATTTAAAGATAAGGTTGAGTTCTGGGAAGAGGTGAAAAATAATTTGTGAGCGTTACTCATTCTTATGATGCAAGTGTGGAAGAACATCAGATAAGACATGTTCCCTGAAAAGCATGGCTCTTCAAATGCCTTCATATTCTAAATATGCATGTAACATCGTAAAAATCGGGGGGCCGGCTTTTAACGCCACGTGTTCGTGTAGTCCCATATACATCTTTCTGTGTACAGTGTTTGTAACTTTACCAAGACTTGGCCATATTTCTTATCATTTTGATGATTCCAGAACCTTGCAATACACACAAATTCTTATATGCTAGAAGATCAACCTTTTCTGGTCGGTTCCACACCGTTTCTTTCACAATGCAATCGCATGACCAGAACTCAACTTCATCTTTAAAGCTAAATTGTGGTCTAACATAATCCTTCCTCCAATATTGAAGCTTTGTCAATTTCCTATCTTTTTTCATTATCTGAAAACCTCTTCTGTCCCATCCAATATAGAGATAAACCCACAGGGCATTTCACAGGCAAAGTGTGTATACACTAAACAAATAATACTCCATATATATTCACCAAGTGACTTCAAAATAGGTCATAAGGGTTAAAACAAAGGCTCTGAAACTTTTTGGCTGAGAGAGAAGTTACAAGGTTTCCTTAATAGGTTTTAATCAGTTCCAGTCTTTATCAACAGAGCAAACAAGAAATGGGTTATAAGTAGCTAGAGCAGTAAACAGCTAAGGGAAGATGCATTGTTAGTTTTAAAGTGAAGTATTTGGTCAAAGGTCGTTAAATAGTGGCCCTCCCTTCCTTATGCTCATGCACTCTAACGAGTTTATCTTGTTGGCTTCTCCACAAGTGTTTTATGATGTAATTATGTTTGTGCTGCGTCTGGGGTTAATTTTTGTAAAACATTTTGAAGCGTGGAGTGGTAGCCTAATTTGATAGGTGGAGTCAAGCTAAGCTTCACATATTTCTTATTGATAATGAAATGATATCATAAAGGTCTTTATGTTGAGATAATCATTGTCATTTGTACATTCTATTACACAATTTACATGAGTTGACCCTGCTGTAAATTTCCAATGCAATAAACGAAAATTGCAATTGGGATTGTATGTTTGCTAAAAACTTAATATTCTTTTTTTTAAATATCACTCCCTCCTCCCATCCCCCCCCCCCTAAAAAAAGGGGGGGGGGAGAAGAGGAAAAGATTTAAAGTCCAGTCAAATAGGTATATTTTTTATATGAACATTTTACAAAATAAAAGTGGATTTAAAACAAATTAAATACAGAGTCATTATGAAAATTTAATTGGTATAAAAAAGACTGCAATGTTTAATTGAAGAATTCTTCTTTTTGTCCTTCCAGAGAAGAGAACTACTCCCCCCTCGACCATTATGGACTGTTCTCCTTCCTGACTGTCAACTGGTTGACGAAACTCTTTGTGAAAGCAGTGAAGAATAATATTGAATTTGACGACCTCTACGACCAATCGGAACTGGACTCTGGATACCTGAATGGACTGAGGTAAGGATGGAAATTGGAGGAGATTTAGGGATGGGTAGCGGTGTTGGCGGTGAGGATGATGATGGTGGTGGTTGTGGTGGTGGTGGTGAGGATGATGATGGTGGTGGTGGTGGTGGTGGCGGTGAGGATGATGGTGGTGAGGATGATGGTGGTGACGATGATGGTGGTGGTGGTGGTGGTGGTGGTGGTGGTGAGGATGATGATGGCGGTGGTGGTGGTGGTGATGGTGGTGGTGGTGGTGATGGTGGTGGTGGCGGTAGTGGTGAGGATGATGATGGTGGTGGTGGTGGTGGCGGTGGTGAGGATGGTGGTGATGATGATGATGTTGCTGATGATGATGATGGTTACAATACTGATGATGGTGATGATTATGGGGATGATCTATGTTGACAATGATGATAATAATGTTGATGATGACAATGATGATGATAAAGATATCGATGGTAGGTAATGATGATGATGATGATGATGATGATGATGATGATGATGATGATGGTGATTGTGATAATGTTGATGATGATGGTGGTGGTGGTGGTTACAATAGTGATGATGATGATTGGGATGATTATGGTGATGATGATGATGGTGGTAGTGGTGATGTTGATGATTACAATGAAGATGCTGATGATGATGATGGTTACAATAGTGATGATGGTGATGATTATGGGGATGATCTATGTTGACAATGATGATAATAATGTTGATGATGACAATGATGATGATAAAGATATCGATGGTAGGTAATGATTAAGATGATGATGATGATGGTGATTGTGATAATGTTGATGATGATGGTGGTGGTGGTGGTTACAATAGTGATGATGATGATTGGGATGATTATGGTGATGATGATGATGGTGGTAGTGGTGATGTTGATGATTACAATGAAGATGGTGGTGCTGATGACAATGGTGATGAGGATGATGGTGATGAGGATGATGATTGATGACGGTGGTGGTGGTGGTAGTTGTGGTGTGAATGGTGTGAATGAGAAATCATTTAATACATTGTCTAGATGCCCCAAGATTCCTTTCTTAATTATTTCATTTCTTTTCTTTTATTTCATTTTTGTTTAATTTCTTTCTTTGTTTTAAACATAAAAATAACAAGTAAATTGAGGTGGGCTGAAAAAAAAAGGATGAGGGGTGAGAAACTATATATTTATTTTATCATCTCGTTACTCCCAGGTTTGAGAAGATGTGGGACGAGGAGGTTGCTAAGGTCGGTCAAGAGAAGGTCAGCATGGGTAAAATAGCCCTAAAGTTTGTTCGGACTCGTCTTGTCATCATCATCACCGCTCTTATTGGATACGCCGGTTGTCTTATTGTCATTTCTGTAAGTTGACATCTGGAGGCTGTTTCACAAAACTTGTCATCAGTAACAAATGACAGTATTTGTTATAAGCTACTGAAATCCTTGCTTCTGATTGGTTATCAGCAGATATGTCACTGATTTTCGTCATTTGTCATTGAAAAAAGGCTTTGTGAAACGGGTCCTTGGAATTAACCTGTTTTTCTAATGTATTTCGACTTAGGAATGATTCTCTCTCCAAACTTTCAAGTTACAACCCCTTAATTCACTTGTTTTGTATAATGGCATATCATCTGATGAAATTAATTTGCACTATACCTTCGTTGTTGCTAAGTCGGGCAAGCATCTGGCAAGCTTTTGAGTGGCCACAGTAACTTTTGTTCAAGGAATGTATATTTGCATAAAATCAGTAAACGTGACTATTTGTCCTTCAAAAAAACAACCCTAAATTTTTCTTGTATATTATAGGCTAGAACACTACAATGTACATGTAACTAACTTGTGGAAGTGTTGTCGTCAAGTGGTTTATACACTTGACTGGACGTCACATGTGAAGGTCATGGGTTATAGACAACCCCTCCCCGCCCCCAGCTCAAACTATTCAGACCTACTAAATAATGTGCATCTTCTTTGTTTCGTCTTCATATGTCAAATTGAAATCTAACTACTACATACATCTGTAAATCTTGATTTACACCCCTATTTTTTTTTTTTTCTCTCTCTCTCTTTTCCCCTTTTACCAATAGTTTTTCCTCCATATTTGTATTATTATGTATCCCTTGAGGGTAGTCATGCTATCAAGCTTTGCTTACTTTATCCCCCCTCCTGTTTGATGTTTTCGATTAGTTACAGCCACTTACAGCCTACTTACTTTAATCTACATTCTTTTGTCATGATTGTGTAAAATTTGCAATGTTTTGTTTGTTACATATTTGTAAAACTGCAAAAGTAAAAGAAAATCAAACCAAATCAAATCAAATAGATATATATCTACAATCTCTCTTTGCTGCTGTCTCTTTCCCAGTCTTTCCTTGTGCAAGAGCTGCTCATATTCTGCGACGAAGTGGAGGCTCCCGCGTCCCGCGGCTACATCCTGGTCTGTAGTATCCTGGGGGTCAACATCATCCGTGTCATGTGCGACGTGGTGTTCTGGATGACCTCCATGCGGACAGCCACCAGGCTCAGGAGTGGTATCCTGTCCTTTGTCTTCAAGAAGATAGCCAGGCTGAGGAACCTGCAGGATAGGAGTGTAGGAGAGGTACGTTGATATGCTCCCTAGGGAGTGGAGAATGTATTGTGTGTGGGTAAGAAGATAGCCAGGCTGAGGAACCTGCAGAATAGGAGCTAGTGTAGGAGAGGTAGGTTGATATGCTCCTCAGGGAGTGGAGAATGTATTGTGTGTGGTTAAGAAGATAGCCAGGCTGAGGAACCTGCAGAATAGGAGTGTAGGAGAGGTAGGTTGATATGCTCCCCAGGGAGTGGAGAATGTATTGTGTGTGGGTAAGAAGATAGCCAGGCTGAGGAACTTGCAGGATAGGAGTGTAGGAGAGGTAGGTTGATATGCTCCCCAGGAGTGGAGAATGTATTGTGTGTGGGTAAGCCTGAATCCGATGACAGGTGTAATAAAATATCTGTCAAGCGCTTAGATACATCGTTGTATTGATGTATTGGGCGCTACCGTATATAAAAGGGGAATATTATTATTATTATTACATGGGGATACATTAGAAATATATAAACATACAAGAAGCTTTTTAAAAACATAATTATTTAGCACTTTATAAAATACCATTTTGAAAGTACACCATTTCCACTCCTTCTGTATTCTGTTCGATAAAGTGCATAGATCGATCGAGACATTCAATTCATGCCGAGACATTCAATTCATGCCGAGACATTCAGTTATGCGCTATACAAAAACATTTAATCATTGCCCTCGTATCCTTTTCTTTGTAGATCGTCAACATCTGCGCTAACGACAGCCAGCGTCTCTTCGACGTCTGCGTCTACGGTAATTTCCTCTTCGTCTCCATCGTGCTCATCCTCGCCGTGCTGGTAGCAGCTGCCCTGATCATCGGTTGGGCCGCTATCTGTGGTGTCCTCCTCACCTTCATCTTCTTCTGGCCTCTTCAGGTAAATACTGTACTAGTCGGTAACCATGGCAACGCAATCATGTCAAATTTCATACTTCTTTTGGTCCTAACTTGATCTCTGAAATGTAAAATTCCATTACTTGATACTATAAGCTTGATATTGGAATCACTCAGTTCGCATAATAACAATAGTCACATTTGTACAACGCTTAATTCAACGTTTCCAAGCGCTTTACATTATACTTTACCTGGCCATTGGATTCATTTGCTAATCCTGACATAATAGTACACAGTACACGCTCCACTCCCTTAGGAGTATTACGGCCAGGCGCCATTTTACAAGCGCACACATGACAATTCAACCACATTAACGTTCGCATCGTACCGGGTACCAATTTAAAACCTGGGTGGAGAGCGGAAAATGTAGATCAATGTCTTGCGAATGGACATAAGCGCCGCGACGGGACTCGAACCAGAAACTATGTGATCCACGGTCCGGTGACATATCCTCTCGACCACAATTAACACCCCTACAGCAATGCGTTAAAGATCTCACTGCATTAATTCTTTCCATTTCTCCTCCTCTCACAGATGGTCTTTGGTAAGATCACATCCATTCTCCGTGATCGCTGTATCTCGGTGACCGATGAACGCGTCCAGAAGATGAACGAAGTACTGACCTACGTGAAGCTCATCAAGATGTACGCCTGGGAGGTACCCTTCTCAAAAGCAATTTCAGGTAATAATAATAATAATAATAATTATAATAATAATGATGATGATAATAATAGTAGGTCCACCTTGCATATACTCTACAGCGCTTAATACAAGGTATCATGTTATTACCCAGGCTGTAGCTGAGCTGCCTCGATAAGGCGCTGATTGCATTCACAGAATTTCTTCCTACCGGGTACTCATTTACGTCACCTGGTGGAGAGTGGCAAATGTAGATTAATGTCTTGCCAATGTCTTCCCCAACCATAACTTGAGAAAATATTTGATTGAGTCATTGATTGAACTGGTTTATTAATTTTAATACATACATAAGCTATGGATGTTTCAGGTATTAAAGCCTGTCTGCACTAGTTTGGCCAGGAGGGATTAGGCCTCCCTGCATGGTCACTGACAGGTGGTTATCTCATCAAATCAGCTCTCAATTAACATAAGAAAAAGGGGATCATGAGAGACCAACAGGTATACCGCTTAGGCATTGTTTGTTATTTATATAGAGGGCGTAATTAGCTGCAAGTAGTGCAGTCCCGCTTAAATAGTCCTTCTATTCAAGTTGACTGCCTATAGTCTGGCTTCTAAGGTTTGACTGCATGTATATAAGCTAGAGATATTTCAGGTATCAATTAAGGCTCTCTTTGTTTGACATTGCAGCTATCAGGAACTTGGAGCGATCTCTCCTGGAGAAGGCTGGTTATATGCAGAGCTTCAGTCTCTCCATCTCCCCCATCACACCAAACATTGCAACCGTTCTCACCATCGTCATCTTCCTCTCAACAGACTACGATGAACCACTCACATCCACAAAGGTATTATTTTCATCATTACATGTACATGTCTTTGATATGATTTGATTTGATTTATTTATTTCTGTTTGATTTTCTTTTTCTTTTGCATTTGTACAAATATATAAGAAACAAAACATTGCAAATTTTACACATTTCAAAAGAATATAATGTTGAATAAAGTAACTAATCGTAAACATCAACAGGAGGGTTGACAAAGTAAGCAAAGCTTGATAGCATGACTACCCTTAAGACATTGATTTTGTTTAATGAACCAAATAATAATAATGATAATAATTATAATAAATGATAATGATAATAATGATAATAATGATAATAATAATGATAATGATAATGATAATGATAATGATAATAATAGTTGGTTCTTTTATAGCAATCATGATTTAAGAAGATTTAAGAATTTATTTTTTAAATGTTAGCAATATCTTATTGTTTTTCTGTTGCAGGCTTTCACCTTGGTGGCCATTCTGAATACCCTGAGGGCTGTGATTGGTCCCACCCCCTGGGCCATCCGATCACTCGCAGAGGCAAACATCGCCCTCGGGAGGCTAAAGGTATGTAGTCTTTTATTCCATGTGTGAACAGAACAGAGTAACATTGTTATAAATACATGGAGTCCTGTATTTTGGGGGAAAGTGGAGTATGAGAATTAGGTTGAGATGAAAGTAATGTTTTCCCCATATGACCAATCAACCGGTTCATGGTTAGCATATGCCCCAAATGACCCCGAATATCCACAGATCTTCAAAACACGAAGAGGTCCCACTTGGTGCATTTTGATATAATCACTCCTACAGCAAAGGAAATGCTACATAAATGGCCTTTGTTTCTCCTTTTCAAAGAATACTTCCACCTGTGTATCATGGAGTGAACTGATTGTACATACATGAATAATGATTACATAACTTTCTTGAGCAAGTATCCAGTATTTTGTCTCAGTGTATCTCACAACTTGGTCTGCAATGACCTTTGCTGCTCATTCTTAGACTGCAACTATGAACTGGCTTATTGCATTCATCTAGCTTCATCTCCTTTAGTTTAATTCTTCTCCTTCAACCCTGAAAATTGTTGCTGTACAGATGAATATACAAGGGACATCAAATTTCAGGATTCCTATCTACATAGATTCCAAATAAAACAAAAGCTACATTGTACGTCAGTTTAAGTAATGATTTTAATGATAATTTTATTAATATTCATTGCAAATTCGTTGCAAATTGTCAGTAAAAAAAAATAGCTATTAACATGATACAGTCAAACCTCCTTTAGTGACCACCTGTATAGAAATACCACCTGTCTACAAAGACCATACTTTCTGTTTTCTTTGAAAATGGTTTCTCATTGAAACATGTACTAAAGAAACCAGTACATAAAGGCCAACTGCCTATAAAGACCACTTTTCTTGTCTCCTTTGGGTGGTCATTATAGACAGGTTTCACCGTAGTGGCTAATGTTGTAATCGGTGCTGTTCGTTTTTGCAGAGTGTATTTGTGATAGAGAATAAACCTGTACATAAAGACCACCTGCCTATAAAGACCACTTTTCTTGTCTCCTTTGGGTGGTTATTATAGACAGGTTTCACTGTAGTGGCTAATGTTGTAATCGCTGCTGTTCGTATTTGCAGAGTGTGTTTGTGATGGATGAGCAGAATCCTTTGGACATCCTCCCGAGGAACGATAAGTATGCCGTCATCATCCGGAACGGAGTGTTCGGTTGGGATAGGCTGGAGAGCGGAGAGCAGGAGGAGGAGGAAGAGGAGGAGATCAAACTGAAGAGTAGAGCCATTGAGAACGGTAGCGGCGCCAACAACAACGAAAGGAAGGTGGCGTACGTCCATACAAGGGAGGTCAACCTGCAGGTCAGTGGCGTTTTTTATCGTTAAAGAGTATCTTTGTCTCAGATTCTAACCCAAATCCTGGATTTAGCTCCTGCTGCAATCATATAATTATAAACCTTTAGGTCAGCCATGTAGGAATCCCATGACATTCACAAGCCGATCGCCTGTCTGAATATCAAGATATTTATAATTGGTATTCTAAATTTCTGTATAACACTACAGTCTATTGGAGTAAATGAGTATGGTAAAACCATTCACTCAAAGACTTCATGATCATTTTGAAGCGCATTTTTGTTTAGGGCTTCAATATTACACCATATCACAGACACTGATAACAGATAGGGCCATGCATCTCAGATTTGTAAAACTGGAAACATTGTTAAATAATGCCTTCAAGTTAGACATCAAGGAACACAGTTCGTATCAGGATGAGCAACTAAAGCCCCACTGTCCTACTTGTAGCTACTTGCTCCCTTTATATAGAAAACATCCCCAATCGGTGCCTGTTGGTCCCCCATGATCCTCTCTTGCTTATGTTAGTTGAGAGCTGAGTTAATGAGATAGCCACCTGTCAGTGACCTCGCTGTGTGGTCTAATCCCTTCTGGCCCAGTAGTGTTGACGGTCTTTAATATGGAGTTCCGCATTGCATCTTTTTCTGTCTGCGTTCCTTCCCACACCCAGGTTGACCTTGATGAAGAAGCACCCTCCAAAAAGTCCGCCATCACCATCATCGAGCCGGTGAAACCCAACGGCAACGCGGGTGCAGGTAAGAAGGCGAACGAACAAGGCAAGAGATTCAGCATCGCTACCAAGCCAGTTACCCTGGCCGAAGCTGGCCTAGATACGGTTGCCGTGGATAAACTCATCCAGAAGAGCAAAGTTCATCCAAGACGCCAAATTCCTGACGATAAGGTCTCAAAGGTGCTCTTTGGGATCAACTTTGCACTGGAAAAGGTAAAGAAAATGGCACCCTCCTCAAACAAGAGATATGTATATAAACGTGATGGGCTACACTTTTTCATGAGGAAACTAGATTAAAATTTTCCTTCTTTGCACAAAATTCATCCAAGATGCAATATCCCTGACGATAAGGTCTCTAAGGTGCTCTTCGGAATCAACTTTGCACTGGAAAGGTAAAAGAAAATGTTATCCTCTTCAATCTTGCACTGACTTGAAGAATCTAGGAGAGGAGGAGTAGGGGTAGAAGGAGGATTCTGTGGATGAGTAGCTTAATGAGTGGGATTTCGGAAAGTGGAATTGATCTCGGGGAGAATGAATTACTTCATAGAATATGGGACAGAGAGTTCTGGCACTCCATGGTCGCCAACATCTCAGGACATGGCACGTAGAGAGAGAGATATCCTCCTCAAAAAAGAGATATGTATATAAACATTACAGGCTACACTTTTTCCTTGAGGAAACTAGTTTAAATTTTTTCCTTTTGTGCACAATTTCATATAAAGTTTCCATATTGTTCTGAAGTACTTTTTTTTACTCATTTAAATCTGCATGGACTTCTCTTTTCTTCAAATCGTATTGATCTTGGTTTCATTTTTTCAAAATTAGGTGGTCCTTCAAATACCTTCTGGGTATTTATGCAAAATCTTGCTCATCATTAGTTCTTAAAATGTGGATCCACCATTTAGCACCTTATGGAATGAAACATATAATAATAATAATAATATTCCGCTTTTATATAGCGCTTAATATATAATGTTTCTAAGCACTTTATAGATATATCATTACCCAGTTCATCGGATTCAGGCTTGCCCACACACAATGTATGCACATACTCCACTCCCTGGGGAGCATTCCGACTAACCCAGCTGTTAATTTTTCATTTATTTCTCTCCAGGGTAAACTGACCGGTGTCTGCGGTACCGTCGGAGCTGGCAAGACCTCCCTCATCTCGGCCATCCTCGGTCAGATGCACAACATGGAGGGCGATAATTGCGTCCAGGGTGCTTTTGCATACGCCGCCCAGGAGGCCTGGATCTTCAATGCCACGGTCAAGAACAATATTCTCTTTGGAATTCCTTTCGACGAAGACAGATACGATATGGTTTTAGATGCTTGCTCCCTCAAACCTGATTTGGCTATTCTACCGATGGGAGATCAAACCGAGGTCAGTGGCTCTCTATTTTAGTTGATGTTAATATGATGATTTTACATGCTTTGTACATAATTACAGAGAACATGTGTTTACAGACTACTCAAGGTAGACAAAAAAGTAGCCTTTAAGGGGAGTTTCTCACTGAGCGGCGAAAAATTGCAAACGTTGCGAATTTGGATTCGCCAACTTTTCTGATGAATGTTGGCGAAAATCAGGTTTCGTCTATTTGAATGTCCAAAATTTCTTTGCGAGAAGAAAACCTGTTTGCAAACTTTTTTGCAACCTTTTACAAACCTAAACATTACAAATCATTGATAAACATTTACAACAATTTAGGAATACATTTTGGTTACAGATATTATCATCTTTTCCAAATTTGTTTCTATGCAGATTGGAGAACGTGGTATCAACATGAGCGGAGGACAGAAGCAACGTATCAGTCTTGCGAGGGCGCTATACTCAGACCGTGACATCTATCTACTTGACGACCCTCTCAGTGCCGTCGACGCCCATGTCGGTCTTCATATCTTCACGCATTGCATCAGCACCGCGCTCAAGGGCAAGACTGTACTCTTCGTTACTCATCAACTTCAAGTAAGATTATCAAAGCTCTAGCTCTGACAATATCTTTAGGCATTGATAATCCAATCCAATCCAGGAATTTATAAAGCGCCAATATCTAGTTGCCTAACCAAATGGCGCTGATGAGACTGAAAACTACCAAAAATGTCTGTTCATGATTCTAACTTGGAAAGACAAAAGAGCAGTGACTAATTGTAAGCAATCTGAAATAGGTATGTCTGTAGGTGAGTTCTGAAAGTGGGTAACTAAGGTGACGAGAGCGAAGGATTTTGGGAAGACCATTCCACAATCTCGATGCACAGGCAGTAAATGATCCATCACCTAGAAGAGAGCGTGTTCGAGGACTCTCAAGCAGGTATTTACCTGCAGTCGCAAATTAGCTTGAGGGTTATAAATAGTCAGCCAGCCTGAAATGTACATAGGAGCATATATGCATTGCCATGATATGATCATTCATACATTACAGCTACAGGTATATCGGTCCTATTGAAGTATACTCTACTGCACTTTACAGAGTATCACTTTAACCAAGTTGAGAGTGACAAATGTAGAATAATGCCTCACCGAAGGACATATACTTTACTATACAAGTGTACTATACAAAATACTCGCTTCCTGTGCTTTAGAAAGTATATTGTAAACCCAGATTTAGCCAAGTACTCACTTATATCTCCTGGGTTAAGAGAGGCAAATATAGATTAATAATGTTTTGCCAATAGACTTTAGTGCTGCATTAGGAATTGAGACCCTACACCTTGCGACCCACAGTTTGATGACTTATCATCTTAACCACGGCATCTCTAAAAGATAATATCGCAATTTGATTGCAACTGTTTATTAAACTTCACTTTTCCTTTTTTCGGGATTAAAGCAACACAAATGTGATTGATAGTAACTTATGAAGCTTTTCCACCTTTTGTTTACATGTCCTTAATTTTCTTTGATTATTGATTTAACTGGATTTTTATAGAACTTTGACAGTTAATAAAAAAACATCTTTTCCTCATGCATGACTCATTCAGTTCAACTCAATTCAATTCAAATTAGGTTTTATTCAAAAAGTCCAAAGACTATAAATGTGAGTTTACATCAAACATACAGTTATATAAAAAAAGTATTCAGAAGCATATATATACATTTATATATATAAAGCAAAACATAGCAAATGGGAAAAAATATATCAAAATAAATAAATGTTTACATCAAAACATCATCAAAGCAATATCATTTTTTTTCATTTAATTTAATTTTTTTCACTAACAGTACTTGAAGGATTGTGACCTTGTCATGACGATGATGGACGGCCGCATCGTTGAACGCGGTCACCACGACGAGCTCATGTCCGTGGACGGCGTCTACGCAAACCTCATCAACACCTTCCACTCCAAGCAGGAGGCGGAGGACCTGGAGGACCTCGAGAACCCCGAAGCCGATGAGGACATGCCGGAGCAGGAGGAATCGATGGTGGAGAGACGAGAGAGGGCGCAATCCCAGCTCAGCTCGAGATCGAGGGCGTCTAGCTTCATCGCGGACGCGGCTCCGGATCCAGAACCAGCTGTAGCAGTCACTGATGGTAGGTGGCGGTTTTTATAACTCTCTCTCTCTCTAAGTGCCATATCGTTTGACTTTGGCGATCATGCTGTTCCACAACCCTCAGCTCCTAGCCTTCTGTATTAGTACCACTCCCAGTTCTTTCACTCCTTTCTCTTCCAACAATTTCTGCAGACTGTCCATCCAAAGTATCCTCCTTCTTCCCCTACTCCTTCTTCCCACAATTTTCCCTGTCAAAGCAAGATTCTCTAGGCCTTCTTTACGTGTTCTTATAACAGCTACAGTCTATTGGCGAAAATGAGTATGGTAAAACCGGTTAATCAAAGATTTTTACATTTTTGAGGCACTTCATGATCATTTTGAAGCGCAATTTTTGTAGGTCTTTAATATTACACCATATCACAGACAATGATAAAACCGTTAGGAAAACAGAAAAATTAGATTTTGATTACCAATCATAAATATCTTAATAATCATGACGATGAAGGGCGGCCGCAACGTTAAATGCGGTCACCACGAAGAGCTTATGTCCGTGGGCGGTGTCTACGCAAACAAAGTTACTGGATCCCTTTAAAGCATGATTGCCTTCTGTTTCTATGTAGGTAAACTGATGTCCTCGGAGGATAAGAGCACAAAATCTGTTGGCTGGGGCACCTACGGTACCTACGTCAAGTCGATGGGCGGCTATCACATGGGATTCCTGGTACTCTTCTGTTTCATCCTCATGTTTGGCTCCATCACACTCAACAACATGTACCTCTCTTTCTGGCTAAACCAAGGAAACGGGGTAAGTGCAGGGAATGGTAGGGATAGGGGTTGGGGGAGGGGCATGGTAGTTTACGTTACTGTGAGTGTGAAATGGGGAGGGTCGGCAGTTGGCATTGGTAGACAGTGTGTACCTCTCTCACTGGCTTACTCAAGGGAATGGGGGTAAGTTGCTGAGGTGGTAGGGGTGCTTTGAGGGGTTTTTCAGAGGGGTGGGGGGGGGGGCAGGTGCATTGATTGTTATGCTAGTGCCTGGTATGGATATGTGAGATAGCACTAGTATATTCCATCACACTCAACAGTATGTATATTGAATGGGGGTTAAGGGGAGGTATATACAGAGGCAATGGTAGATTAGTCGGATAGTGTTATATTGCTACTAGCTGGTAGAGGTAAATGGAGTTAGTTCTTGAGGAGTTGGGTTAAGGGGGGGGGTAGGGGTATTGGTACATGCACGGCTAATGATGGAAGTGAGTGAGGGTACAGAGGAGAGTATAGGGGCAAGGTACCTGAGTAGGCGCTAGGGTAGAGTAGTACTATGGATAATGGAAGTGGTACTTTAGGAAAGGTAGGGGGCAAGGGTAGACCATAGCACATTGAGACAGATAGTTGCTGCATGGGTACACAAGTCCGGTCAATGGAGCTCTGAAAATTTTCTTCTCATGAACAAAATCTATGGGAGGAGGGGAATATGTTAGGTTCCACAAAATGACCAACCAATTAGCTTATAAACTCTAACAAAGAGTTAAAACTCCTTCTGGTTCTGTGTGAACCGACAATCTTAGTGCAAGTTTCATTTTGAGCATTCTAATGCTAATTTATGTATTCTTTTCTTGACCTCCACAGACTGACCCTAACGGTGACATTGGTTTGAATCCTGACGCTCAGAGATATCAGTTGATCTACGGCCTTTCTCTCATTGTTATCATGATGTTCGGAGCATTCAAGAGTCTTGTCTTTATGAAGGTAGGTGATATTTCATTGTTTATTTCACATTGTACAAGATTTACTTTCATAATGAGAATGGCATTGTAATCTAAGAACTTGCTGGAATCATATCATGCTATATATTTCCATGGTTGTGAATATCCATTGCAAGAATATATTGCAATAGTTTATTGAACCCTGAATTGCCTGTTATGAAAAGTGTAATCATACTGATGTCAGTAATGATGTGTATAGTGTTTGAAGTTATAGAACTCTTGATCTGTCATTTTCTTACAAGGCACATAGAGATATTGACTAATGAGTTTGTATCTTCATATAATCCCTGATTCAAATCACACTATGGGATTAAAAACATACTCTGTATGGAACTTTTATAATTCTCAACTACGCATATTTTTACTTGATTTTGTTGTGGTCAAGATTGTTTAAGTGCTCCAAATATTCTTGACCTTTGGTTAAAGGGGGTGTAGCATGACAAATACTGGTTAACGCCATCTACGACTTCTTTTGGACAACTGCACATAAACGAATGGACTTGATTAACGGTCAGAGGGCTAGCGTTTGCGAAACAGACTGAAGTTCTCCTCATGCTTCGGTTTTGCATATATTGCATGCACATGAATACTGCGGTTGCATCATTTGTAGTCATATTATACCCGATTGGTTCCGAGTCAAGCCACGGGAAAGACACGTAGTCTCGTCATACTACACCCCTTTTTTAAAGAGAAATAAAAAGCAGCAAGCATTTCTGTGAGATAATTATATTATCTATGAATCTCCCTGTTATTTTGCTTCTTGCCAGGTAACGCTGAAAGCTGCATCTCACATGCACGACACTGTCTTCATCAACGTCTTCCGCTCACCGATGAGTTTCTTCGATACCACGCCCACCGGTCGTATTCTCAACAGATTCTCCAAAGATTTGGACGAAGGTGAATATCTTTCTTTGTCATGGCATGTATCTACTTGATGGAACCGTCTTTTTAAGAAAAACAATCTAATTCGAAAAATCAAGAGCATTTTGAAGAATGGAACGCTATGTAAACTAGCTTTTAGGAATGAAAAGATGATTTGGAAATGCAAACATTTCAACGATGCATACAATATGGATCTTAAAAATTGAATTATATATAGCTAGAAAACAATTGAATATGTGTTATCTGTGTTGTCAAGGAATCTCAGGAAATCTATGCTAAGTACATCCTAGCATAAATAATATCAACCAACTGGGCATGCTGCTCACTCACTTTTTAAAGGCCAGTTGCCGGTGGCAGCGGTGGGATTGAAAATTTCAGCTCATTTTTCAGAGATCATTGTCCTCCAGTCAGGAATTGTCTATACTCAACACCATGACAACCAAAGAGAATACTTATTAGAATGTGTTATATCAGCATTAATACTAATCCAATGAACTATTCCTTTCTTGCAGTTGATGTGCTGTTGCCTTTCAACCTTGAACTCTTCCTCCAAAACATCTTCCTCGTCTCCTTCGCCCTCATCGTCATCTGCATCATCTTCCCCATCTTCATCCTAATCATCATCCCGACCTTCATCATCTTCATCATCATCCTGCGCTACTACCGAAAGGGAATCCGCGATCTCAAGCGTATCGAGAACATCACTCGCTCGCCGTGGTTCTCGCACATCTCCGCCACCGTCCAAGGCCTCTCCACGATCCACGCCTACAACAAGACGGACGACTTCATCGTCAGGTTCCGCATGCTGCTCGACGGGAACGCTCTGCCGTACATGTTCTTCAGGATGTCTGCTCGGTGGGCTGGCGTGAGGCTGGAGACTCTTGTCATCCTTCTTGCTTTCATCGCTCATCTCCTTGTGGTCTTGTACCACGGTGAGATCGATTCTGCAACGGCAGGTCTTGCCGTGTCATACACCATTCAGGTAATTAATGAATAATTTTCAATGTGTACAGGGGGGTTTTCACAAAGACTAAGATCGACTTTAAGTTGGACTTAACTATGGCAGGCCATTCATGCCACTGGTTGCTCTCACCATTGGTCTCTCAATTATGATCTTTAGATAATATTTTTTCCTTTAATAATGAACTATCAAAAAATGTAAATTCTGTAGATATGTGACCACAATTTGTATGTCCCTTGAGAGACCAATGCCAGTAAATGGTGAGAGAAACAGTGGCATGAACGGCCTGCCATAGTTAAGTCCAACTTAATTTCAATTTGTGAAACACTCTGCAGATCACAGAATGGTATACTATGAGAAGCTATTCCAATAGAAATATCATTGATATTTCATGCTTTATAAGAAGTTGAATGCCATCATATTTCATCACACATCTATACTTCACATTGAGTAAATTGCAATTCATATATCAATAGGATGGAGATGTTTCTGTACCATATATAGCTGTAACAAAGAATACGATAAGTCTAAATTGTTCCTTAGTGCGATAGGTGGGAACATCACCTGAACATGAACTCTTTGGCCCTCTGAGGTAAACTACATGTACTTGAACAAGCGCTAAACTTCTATATCAAATTTGTCACCCTACTACTTTTTTATTTTAAATGATAAATTGCTGTTTAAGAGTGGCCCGTTAACAATATAAAAGTTACATTTCATGTGAGTGGCCTTTCCTACATGAAATCTATATAGGACTCAAACAGGAAGATCCCTTCAGTACAGCCCCAATAGTAATAAGCCAGGGTAGTCATCCCCAAAGGGAGCCTGGTCAGAGAGAAACCACAGTTTTTAACCTCCCCTCTGCTAATGAATATGTATTTTGTTTCTCCATAAAACAGTGTGGTAGTCTTGGGTTTCATGATCAATCGATAGCTAATGCAGAGTTCATATTCAAATCAAACATTTCTTGAACTGTATTCATTTTGCTCTGTTCACAGTTGACTGGTATGTTCCAGATGTTGGTTCTGATGGCCTCAGAAACAGAGGCTCGGTTCACATCAGTAGAAAGAATCCAAAGCTACATGAAGGTAAGAGGGATTTTTTTTTTTAAATTTCAACTCCACTCATATGTTTATATTCAAGATAAATTTTAATTGTAGATACGGTACATCTATACCAGTTCACTTCGCAAAACTTTGAATTGTTGATAGTAGGTCATCTTTAATAATCCTTGATTACTAAATGACTTATCATGTTTATGATTTATCTTTCAAATTCCATAAAGTACTTTTTGATATGAAGGAGGGGGGGGCACAACTAGTCCGTCCCCCCCCCCCCCCCCCCCTCAAAAGTAAATTGGTATACTCAATAACTACACATCAGAAAATGGATTTGCCCCTACTGGAATTCCTTTGATTATTTGATGCAATAATTTTCAACATTTTCCCCTATAAAGCCGGAAGGGTACCATATACAAATATGTGATTTTTTGCATTTGTTGCCCTCAGTGGATAGGTAAATGTTTGAAGCTGTCAGGGTTGGTTGTATTTGTAATCCTTCTCTTAATAAATGTAAAGGAAGCTAACAATTTTTTTTTAGTAATCTCTAAGTTCATGTCACCACCTCTTTTCAACCTTCCTTAAATCTTGTTCATTATCTCCATCCATGCAGAATCTTGTTGCAGAGGCACCCAGAGTAATCAAGGACAAACGCCCAGCCAAGCAATGGCCAGATCAGGGTCAGATAGAGTTCAGAGACTTCAAGATGCGCTACAGGGATGGGCTCCCTCTTGTGTTGAAGGGCGTCAAGCTCGTCGTCAAACCCAATGAGAAGGTTGGCATCGTGGGCAGGACAGGATCAGGTACGATATGGGATCATAAATTCTTGATTAAGCAGGGTATTAATTCAGTTTATTGTATACAATGTTGATTCCATTTTGGCTCCCAGCAAAAAAAAATTTTTTTGAGGTGTTTGAGAGGGCTGGAGTTCTAATACTCTAGCTCAGATGGTATAGAATTACATTTAACAGTTGCTCCACCCTCCTGGCACTCCCGCCCTTTTATTCTTCGCGACACCAACAAGCTAGAAAGTTTAAGTCGGCCCTCAAAACCCATCTTTTCAAGTCAATTGTAGACCATGACTATTGGAGGAGCGGGCGCCTTTGAATGTTTGAAACAGATACCTGGCGCCATACAAGTGCTGTGGATCATCATCATCAACAGTTTTTTGTAGAATTTTGTATTACTTGCTCATATGTTATACATACAATATAGTTAGGAGCTGTGTCCCTGTATTTTATTATAAATGTTATTTTGATTAGTAGTAGTAGTAGTAGTAGAATGGTTTTATTAGAATAACTGCAAAATGGTAGCCCGAAAGCTAAATTACATTGCAAGTTTTACAAGGTCAGTTTTAAAAAGCATTTCAACAAAACTTAGATATAGACAAGTACAAATAATACACAGTAAAAAATAGATCATAACTTAGACTCTTGAGGCATGCATTTATGTGTTTTTGTAAAACACTTCTTCAATAGTTAGGATTAATTCCCTACATTCATACTTTTGTCCCTTTGGCTTGCAGGTAAATCGACCCTTGGAGTTGCCTTGTTCCGATTGGTAGAGGGCGCTAGCGGGCAGATCATCATTGACGGAATCGACGTAAAGCAGATCGGTCTTCACGATCTTCGTTCTAAGCTCTCCATCATCCCTCAAGATCCTGTTCTCTTCATCGGAACAGTCAGGTAGGCTATCAGACACATTCCGATATTTCTATCTATCTATCTAAGTATCTTCTCCTGGTTCGGAGATTGATTGCAACATCTCTCCATTTCACTCTATCTTCTGCCATTCTGGTGCACTCTTGAAGTTTTAGTTTACTCCAGTTCTTGACATTCTCTTCCCAGTTGATTCTGGGTCTCCCTCTCGGTCTAGTTCCTTCCACTCTTCCCTCCAATACATCCTTTAAGAGGCTTTGGTGCCTTTTAACATGACCAAAGTATTTGACTTTCTCTCCTTAACTAATCCTACCAGTGCAATTTGTTTACACCCTGCCATGTGCAATATCTCTTTGTTGGTTTTCATTCGTTTCCAGGATATTTTCATAATTCTTCTGTAAATCCACATTTCAAAAGATGTTATTCTATGGCCTTACTTATTGTCCATGTTTCTGCTCCCGATATTTACCATCACGTAAAAAGTGCAACAATCACCCAAGTTGCATTTGGGTTCCATGCGAGCAAGCATTCTGTATTTCATGTCTGTCCCCAGATCAGAGGATTGATAACTTTCATTTAGCTCTTCTTCTTCTGTAGGTATAATTTGGATCCTTTCCAGGAGCACGGTGACAAGGAGCTCTGGGAGGCCCTGGAGAGATCCTACATGAAGGACAGGGTAAGAAACCATCAAGATTCTTGTCTCTTAGCCACAATAGTTTTTAGGACAAATAGCAGTGACAACATGAATACAAACCATCATTTATACAAGTACTATTTCCATATATTACCAAATATATTCCCACAAATGTGTAGTGAGCCAGACCAGAAACATGGTTAAGGCACATATTCTGTACTATGATGTCAGATGATACTTGACTTTCTTATAACTGGTATGTTGGTAACGTGTCTATGAAATGGTGGCAGCAGTGGGATCGAAAATTCCATTCCAGTTACAATTACAGTTATAATTACAGACACAATATTCAAATTTCTCAGAAAAGTTACAATCACAATAACCATTGCAATTACAATTACAACATGGCAATAAAATGGTGGCAGCGGTGGGATTGAATTTAAAAAAAAAAAAAATTATTTTAATAATTATTATTGCAATACTGAGAATCTGATCTGTATACATTACTTGTTGATGTGTCGGGCATGCCTCGGGCAAGCAACATGTTGTCATAAACAAACTTTGTTGAAAATTATGCTTAAAATTTGAATATGTAATAGTCTATTACAATGAATTGTCTGTTCAGTAAATGTTAATTGATAAGTACATGCACAATAAGGAGTAATTTTGTGTCTTTTTTCTTCATTATAGATCAGTGCGCTTGAGAGTCAGTTAGAAGCTCCGGTAACAGAAGGTGGTGATAACTTCTCAGTAGGAGAGAGGCAGCTCATGTGTATGGCCAGGGCTCTGCTGAGAGGCAGCAAGGTAAGGCATTGGAGCTATACTCATTAACATCCTTTTCACGTCTCATCTTAAACTCTGTGTGAAGATAATGGTCGTTGATGACTGTTATTAATTTATGTTTCTGTAAACTTAATTTCTTCGAGGCATTGGAGCTAGAAGGACGTTAGCGTTCGTTAAATCTCATTAACAACCTTTCCACGTCTCATCTTAAAATCAGGGTAGCATTTCATGAAACCGTCATAAGTTCAAGTTCACCGACATCCTATTGAAATGCGTGTTAAACTTAATACACACGTTTCAATTGGATGTCGGTGAACTTGTTTTTACGACGGTTTCGAGAGACGCTGCCCTGGAGAAGAGAATGAGCCGTTAATGACTGTTACATATTTATGTTACCGTAAACTTAATTTCTTTGATGGGCAGTTTTTTTCTTCGAATACAACTAAATCCCTACTTTTTGGCAAATGATGTGTTATAGGGTTGGAAGAGAGTTCTTTTAAAGATCTCAAAGTCATGATGGGTAAAAGAAATGAATCAATTGTATTTCATTCTTACTCTCATATTTGCAATAGAAGATTATCAAGATATTTAAAATTACTAATAGGTACTTAAATTAGCAGTCAAAGTTTAAAGAAAAAGCATATAAACGCTTCAATAAAATATTGTAGAACTCATCATTGATTGAAGTATAATGAGGTACACTTTATTTCAATTTATACAAGTTATTCCATAAACCAGTGGCTGCGTATGAAAATGACTTTTCCCCGTAAGATTTTGTCATAGTTTGTAGGACATTTTACTGGAACACAGCGTTCTTTCTGGTTTATACTGTATTAACAACTCAATGAGATATGAAACATTGATTAACTTTAATAAAAGTACTTTGAACTGGGTACAGGAAAGAAACTTACATTATAATGTGATACAGAATTATTTAGACGTGAAATGGGGACATGACTGCAGCTACATACTGTTTTGTCCTATTTTTAAGTCTGACATTGTCTTCATTTTCTTTTCTCTCTCTTTCTCTTCAGATCTTGATGTTGGATGAGGCTACAGCGGCCATTGATACTGAGACAGATTCCTTGATCCAGCAGACAATTAGAGAAGAATTCAAAGACTGTACCATGCTCACAGTTGCACACAGACTCAACACCATCCTGGATTCAGATAAAGTACTGGTTATGGACGATGGAATGGTAAGAAAGGGTCACCAGTCTCTTTTGGGGGGTAGGGGGAGGGAGTGATTGTAAAATTGGAGGAAATTGTACTATTTGTCTTTGTTTTTGAATAGTTTCTTATAAGGCTCTTTGTAATGATGCATTTTAAACTTGATAATACTCTATTTCTAAACAGCTTATATATACCTATGATCTGTATGTCATGAAACTACCAGTAACCAAGTTGAATTGGATTTGAATCACTGAGAATGTGTGAGTAAATGTATGCTACGCTAAAGTAGGATAAACAAATGTCAATAACTACAGGGGAAAATTATCAGATCATATTAGACTCGTTATTAAATCTTTGCCTTTTTTATACTTTTTTCCTTTTCTCATCTGCAGGTCGCGGAGTTTGATAAGCCAAGCACCCTCCTCGCGAATCCCAACTCTCTATTCAGTGGTATGGTGGCAGCAGCCGAATCAGCCCAGAATCGTTAAACGGCACCCTTTGGCCTCCTTCGTCGAGGTCATCGTGTGTCACATACTTTCTATGACCTCAACAAGGTCATCTTTTAATATGTACTTAAATATGGACTGGTATTCAGTGCTAGTGGTGTATGTGGAAGAACATTGCATTGCAGCTTCTTCATTTGAAGTTATTTGTGTAATATAAGATAGTCCAAAGTTTCTTCTGAAGTTTTCAAACTAGCCAAGTTGAATTAGACTTGAATCCCACAGATTGTGTGAGTAAATGTATGCTATGCTAAGGTTGGATAAACAAAAGCTGTAGGGATTGATGATGCATGATGTTAATTTTCTGGTCTTTTTTAAAAGTCTTTGCAGTTGATTTTACCAGTAGCTGCTCTGTAAAATGAATTAAATGATGGTATAACGTCTTCATGTATGAAATGTATGTTAAATCTATGCAGCAAATGATGATAAACTTTAATTAAATCGAAAAAGAATGGGGCCAAACATACAAACAGTATATAATGAGAAAGCTCAAATAAACATGTTTTTCTTGTTTCCTTGTTTTCTTGTTTGTTTTTGGAAGACCACCACTATTGGTGAAAATGTATAAAAGTCAGAAATATATGAATTAAAAAATGCCAACTAATAATCAGGTACAGGTATATATATACTTCAACACTTGATATGATCTGTTAGAACCATTTTATATTATCAAAGATGTATTTCTGCTTCAATTTGATCATTGACACGAGCTTTGCTTCTGAGCACATATATGTCGTGCATATTCCGGAATACACAGAGCTGAATTAAAGCTCTTGTTTTCTATGAATGCAGATATAAGACACTCTAGTAAAATATTAGGTTTTCGGTACATTACGAATGACAACTTTTTCGTTTCAGTTGTATTTCCTTTCTGTTATTGGATCTCTTTTTGTCTACAAAAAAAAATGCAGTTTTATCTTTGCAATTGTTCAGTTATCAGAGAAGTTCCGATGTGTATTAACCACTCATAGATTATTGGGTAAACTTTCAAATGCCTACAGACGTCGAACTAGAGACGAAAATGATGAATATATAGTATTATCAAGCTGTGTATATGCTTTGAAGAATTGTGTTTGCGCTCTTATTCCTTTAAATATCAACAGATGTTCTGTATATTTTTGCATACTACAAGAGAGAACAGAAGTATATTTGAAACATGTGATGTGTGATGGCAATATTGCCTTAATATTTCTATATTTGTATCGTTTGAAATCAGTGGGATTCACATATAAATTGCCAATTTTGATAAAAGCATCCCAATTTACCGTTACTAATATTATGGACTACCCAAAATTACAGAGTTCTATCATCTCAGCGTGGGATTTATTCAAATTCTTCTCCTCTCATTTTCTTCTCCTTCCTATTTTGGGTATTCTTTGAGCGGTATTCAAGTACTTCATTATTCCATGATCAAATAATGAAAGTATTTATAAATTCTTAAAATTCTTAAATGCGTTTGTACAATACAATCAACTTCAAGGGAATAAAGAAATGAATTATGAAGAATGAAATGCCAAAGTTATATTTGAATTCCCGAGAAAGTACGCAATATTTTTATTGTTCTTATTTCGATGACTATGTATACTTCAACAAGAAGCTAATGATGTACTGTAGGATTGTGTGTTCAATTGTTTGTATATATTGTAACAGAGAAAGAGAAATTATGGAATTGGTATATTCTTTTTATTCGATTGTATAAGAAGATATGAATGTAAAGTTGAATGGTGCTGTCTCCAGATATACGTGTATGAGATAATAAATTATGAGAACAAGAATAATTTGTGTAAATGCATGATTTTATGTCTTCTTTGCTTTTTGCAGTATGTGGTTTTAAAGGGGAAGTCCTTCCTGTTATTAAGTTGGGTATTTTTATAAAGCAGAAAAATGAGAGAAACAATTTAGTGAAAGTTTGACCAATATCCGATTAAAAATAGAAAAGTTATGAATTTTTAAAATTTTCATGAGTGAAACACAAATTGACACTCGCGAGCTCTTCTCTAATTCACTCTGTACAAGAATTCCATAATCTTGCATTTTGTTAGTTATTGATGATGGAATAGATTTGTTTCATACAAGGGTTGTACAAAAAACAGTTTTGCAATAATCATATTTAGGGTAAATGTACATCGGTAAATGAACATTTTTACTAACCAGTTTCTCTCATTTTTCTGCTTCTATTAAAACCAACTTAACTTCACACACACACCTTTAAACAAATTGTATGTTTTTGGCGAGTCTCGTTCAGGCAATAGACCACTTCGTAGATAATATATTGTACAAATGACCCCCAAATATCCACTCATCTTTTAAACGTGGAGAAGTCCAAAGTTGTGCAGTTTAGAATAATCACTGCCAAAGTGATGGAGGTGCTTCATGAATACCTTTTGTTTGCAGCCCTCTTGAAAAGAATACTTCAAACCATCTATCAAAGAATATACAGCCGGTGCATAAATGAATGATGGCTTTGACGCTATAAGGGAGTTTACAGATACAATCTGCGCATGGGCAGATAAAGGTCATTTGTACCAAAATGGTAAAACCCACAGAGATGAATACTGGATATGCGCTCGTGAAAGTTAAGTAACATTATTCATTTATGCACCAACGGTACATTCTATGATACGCAGGTGGAAGTATTCTTTTCAAGAGGTCGAACAAAAGGTATTCATGAAGCACATCTAGGACTTTGGCAGTTATTATTCTAGTACCCCATTCACAGTGGTTTTGAAATTTGTAGCGGCGTTGTAGCGGAGCGGCGACACCGCCATAACACCGCTACAAATGCATTCACAGTAGAAAAGTTATCCCGCTGCAGCAGCGGGATAAATATCATGTACCCATTCACGCTGCAGCGGGTGATTTTTATTACCTCCGTAACAAACACGTGTATGCATGGCTCATGACCCGCGAGTGACCCCGATATGACCGGAAATACTTGCTTGAAATTGCGCGGTAAACATGTCAAGTTGCTTTTTGTATCCTCGATCATATTACTTTTTAAAAAACTAGCATTTTTATTGCTTCCAGTCAGAATATTTTAATTTTTTGAAGTGTGAAATATTTTTATTTGGATAATTATAATACCTACATAATAATGAAATCAATTTGAGTCCACTGGTTACTTTATTTCTATTTCACTTTATGTTCCCCATTGCTGTAGAAAAGAGGTCAGTGATAGGTAAGTAAACAAATCACACGTGTTTGTCGCGGTGTTATAGCGGAGAGCCTTCACACTGAGTAAACACCGCGACAGCAGCGGGACTGTCCCGCTGCTGTAGCTAGGCGTCCCTAGCGATAGTTTGTGTCGGCGTTATCGCTAGGCGGTGTTATCCCGCGATAGTTTATAACGGGTCCGAGCCTTCACACTGAAGACAACACCGCGACAGCAGCGGGACAGTCCCGCTGCTGTCGCGGTGTTTGAGGCCACTGTGAATGGGGTATAAGATGCTCAAAGTGGAACTTCTCTATGTGTAAAAGATCTGTGGATATTTGGGGTCATTTGTACCATGTGCTATCTGTAAACTCCCTTATTGGAGATAACCAAGGTACATGTACAATTAACGACTGAATTATTCATACCCCTTGTAAATTCAATTTTTTTTTTTTTTTTTTTTGTGTGTAAATCAAGAATGAAAGGTTGACTGGTTGAATTAGGGCCTTTATTGAATACTTTAGATGTAACCTTTAATAAGTTCACATTCTCAAGAAACATTAATCAGGCCAAAACAATTTTTCATATACATAAAAAGTAACAAGACTTGGTAAGGGTATGAATAATTTTGTTGTACATGCAGCCTTATATAAATTGTTTTAAATTATTATATTACACGGTATATGTTGTACAATGAAATATTTTATAGTTTTTCTTAATTTTCAAAAAGGCATTTGTAGAATGACATATTTCCTAATATATATGGTAAAAAGATGGGAGAATTGTAAAACAAAACATTACAGAGACATTACCAACTCGAAAGCCCCATATCAAGTTTGATAAATTCAGTATTTTCTAACTATTCATTTCTTTGTTCACTCTCTCATACCCGTTTCTCTGATTTGTTTGCGCTCCGTATGATCAACTTATTTCATTTCTTAGTCAGACTGCCAAACAAACTCCAAATTGACTGATTTTGGCCATTCAGAGTCATGTAAACTTTTGTTTGTTTCATCTGGGCCCCGTCTTATGAAGAATTAATATCAATCGCAACTCATTTGTACATGATATCAATCGCAACTACGTACATACAAGATAGCAGACTGCAACTTGCGATTGCTTGTAGGACTAACGATTGATTTGGATCAATCGATCGTAACTCTTTATAAGACAGTTGTCTGTCTGGCGTCTTCCTCAGCAGTGCGACTGATCTGCTCGTTTATACCATATTCACAAAACACCACGATACCACAATATATACAACAACTTGAGACTCGGATTTAACTTGGTCATATTTTTCTTTTTTTATTGAACCCATTTAAGTGCATTTTGTTTCTCATATCGTAGTCTACACAGCATCTTGACAACTTACAGAAAATCAATAAAAAAAAGTTTGAAGAAATGAAAAAACTAGCAAAAAAACAGAAAAAAACAGAAAATCTTTCACATAATATCCACAGTCAGAGTTTAGACAAACTCATTAATATGATCATCATTCACCAAGTCACTCCTATCACGCATTAATTACAGAAGAGAGAAGAAAAAAAAGTTATATTTCTTTTACATCATTGCATCAAAAACATACACCTCACAATAGATAGTGACAGGAAAAGTTTACATCAGTTTTTCTCAAAAATTATTTTTTTAGTTAATACATCAATGTATTTATCGTATCATTTTCAGTGTACCGTATACATCAATGTATTCGTCTCATACATCGTATCACTGTTGCCTATCATATACCTCATCACATCATTAATACCATCATCATATTATTTTCATCATATTTATACAAGTGCTTGAGAATTGAAATGTAAATATGCAAAAAAAGAAAAAGAAATCATTGTTCTACAGAAATACTGCTAGTATTCTTATATCCTAAATATTATAATTCTCTATGAACATATCATTAATTATTACATCTCTCACATACAATACACTTAGAATATTGTTTAGTAACCCCATAGTATCGTCAAGTTGACTTATATCATTCTTTTATTTCAAATATCCTCGTCCACAGAAGTTTGATACTTCAAATTTGTAATGGCTGGTTCGCAAATGAAAAAAGGTCAGACAAAGCATGCATTTATGTGACATTTTCTTACAATAGGCTTCATTCATAACTTTTGATGGACAAAATAATTTACGGCATCAAATATTTCAAAGTGTAGTTCTGCATCATATGTTCTCTATACAACTTGTACACATTGCAAAATGCAAACAACGTGCCTAAAACAAAATTATTTTTCAGGATCTTACCCGAGCTCTGCCCTGACCTAGCAACACATTTGTGAATCATGAAGGAATTAAAATAACCAAGTAAATTAAATGTACCGTGACTGTGCTAGTTTCCTTTTTGGGGCAACATTTAACCAACAAAATGAGCATGTACGTGTGGGAATACGCTGTACAAAACAGTCTGATGTTCAATGTGTACACAAATTATGCTTCTAGCGTGGAAAATAACTTATTTCACGTGTACATGTGTGCCGCAGTTGATGGAAGTGAAAAAGTGAATACAGAAATCAATTTGTGCATTTCTTCATGAACGATGTGCAACTGAAGTGCAAAATCAGTGTGACTTTGAAAACTGTATTGAATACAGAATAAAGCATTTTTCATCTTTCTCCAATGACACTTTCAATCTCCATATTATCCTTTTCTTGAAAAAGTACCACGCATAAATGCACATATGGGGCAACACGATCAACCAAATTCCTAACAGACGAGGGCCCTGTCTTCTGAAGAGTTGCAGTTGCCAGGATTGATTGACAATTTTGTTCTTTTCAATTGCAAACTTACAAACTATCTCTTTAAATAGTGTAGACTTGTCATTGATATCAAGGTGCGATCAATTTGAATAAATTGCAGCATCTTTTTTTTTTAAGGCAAGACCCAGATACAGTTTCTCAACCTTTACTTAGCATTTTGTTTTTTTACAATTAATTAATCTACAGTTTTTAGATTTTTGGTGAAAACTTTGTTGAATTTTGCGATTTATATTTATTTGTCAAAACCTGAAGGTTTGGAACAAAAAAAAGGAAATTGCAAGTCATCAGATCAGGTCGAATTGAGGACACACATGCATCATTACACGTTATTAATACAACATAAAACGAGAGCTAAGGAACCAGATATGGCACTAATGTCACTTATGGACATTAACACAGTGGTTCTCGTAAACTATGTAAGCACATGAATAAAGATATTGTTTCTTTATGAAGGCTTTACAAAGAATATAACCGTGGTTTTTCTTAACATGAAATTTTTTTCTATTATTGAACAAATAAAAGGCATTCCAGTGCAAAATAAAAGCATGATTGCACTGCTACAATAATCAACCAACTTAATGAAGTTTGAATTCTAAACCAAGCATTTTAAGGGAAAATCTAAAAGCAGGAACATCTATGATTGGCCAGTGGAATTTGAGCAAAATCGGATGAAAAGTAACAAGATTTGAAGTTTTGAAGATCACTGCACAAATCGGCAACGATATGATTTCTGTTGCAAGGACCTATCCATTTAATTATATTTATCTATGTATTTATTTATTCATAATTTATAAAATATCTACATGTTTGTATTTATCTATCTATCTATCTATCTATCAATCCATTTATTCATTCATTTATTGTTTGTTTGATCATCAGCCAATTTTCAAAATATCAACATTGTTGCATTAAGGTGAATGTATTTAACAAAGGAATACCACAAAGAGCTTCTGATGATGAACATGTATTTTTTCAGCACAGGTTTGAAGCCACAATATTCTTCAAGAAAAAGGGAAACTAATGAATTTTAAAAAATCAAAACAAAGAGGGGTGCTTTTTAATGAAAAACCATACCATTGACAATTTGGTGATCTTCAAAACTTGCTTGCTTATTTTCTTAAAGGTAAAGACCAGTAATGGTCATGCGATTGCATTGTGAAAGAAACGTTGTGGAATCGATCAGAAAAGGTTGATCATCTAGCATCTAGCATCTGCAAGGTTCTGGAATCATCAAAATGATAAGAAATTTGGCCCATTCTTCGTAAAGTTACAAGCACTATACACAGAAAGATGTATATGGGACTACCCTATATCTCTCACACGACCATGAGAGAAACAAATTTACCAAATATATGAATTAGTAGGCGGTTTCCCGGCAATTTTTTTATCATCATGTATTAGTCAAAACATATTCTTTCACATGATTGGTAATGAGAGCTTCCATTTCATTTTTTGAAATTGGGGCGTTACCAATACTGGTCTTTGCCTTTAATCAATTTTTTTTCAAACATTCACTGACTAGTTTCTATTTTGTTCTGGTTTTATGAAAATCAACATAATACCAGGCTAGACTTCCCCTTTAAATCATTAAATATGCCTAAAAAATATCATTCTAACGGTACCTTCAAATCTGAAAATGCATTATAGCAAAAGTAAGGCAAATATACCAATTAAAGGTCCATTACGGGGGAAACCTTGAGCAACTACTGTAGGTTTAATACACGAAAAAGAATAAATATGTTGTGAACATTGTTGAGTGCAAGATAGTTACATTGTATTTAGATTCTTTGGTGTACAACTCCAAGTATAATACATAAATCACCTGCCATGAATCTTTACTTCTGTCGAATATATTTGTGATATATGATAGCGTTCAAATTCAACTCATTGAATCCTGTTTTGTTTTTATTTTTTAACTTTGCTTTCTGTACGTACAACTTGAATAATAAACAAACAAAGGAAATGTGGATCTTAGTTGCAATTCTTTGCAAATATCAAAATAATTCTGTACTTTCCCCTGGATTACGATTTAAAAATGCATTTTTGATTTCTAAAACAAAAAACAAACAAAAATCACTTTCAATTACATAGCTTTCTTATCCACTGGGCATCATAAGTCGTCAATTTCTTCAACGCTATCTGAAGTGGATGCTGTTTACAATATAAAAGTTTGAGTATACAGTATATGTAGTATTGATTTTGTACTCAATAGATAATCAATTTGGCCTGTATATAAGCTAATATGATCCTTACTTTAGCATGACTGCAGCAATCAAGTTAATGACAATGCTCGTATTATTAAACAAGTAGGTGAGAACATGCCCCCATCTTGCAAGGGGATGAATGGAAACGCACCCATCTTTAAGAGGACTAAAAAGAGGACACACGTGAGAGCATGCTCAAATATTTTATAGAATTGATTGGAACACATTCTCATTTTTTAGACTACCGAGAAAGCGCTCCAATCTGGCACAGGACCAATGGGAACATGCTCCCATTCAAAGACAAGCACTCACATCCAACTCGCTCCTTATCACATTGCGAACGTTTAGGATCACGTTTCTATCTTGCATCAACGGTATGGACGACTGCTTGTGCTCCTCCTGTGCAGGATCCTTATCCATACAGTCTTTTCCCTGGCTCCACATGGTTCCTCCTAGTTTGTCCAGGAAACCTCTGATATGATAAATGGAAGGATCGTTGTCCCACTCGTATGGCGACAAGGAGCTCAGCAGCCGTCTCGATGCTACAGTCAAGGAGCTCCTTCCCTTACCCTCTGGGAGCCTTTGTTATGATAAATGGAAAGACCATTGTCCTTCACGTGTGGCTTCAGAGAGCCTTAGCAGCAGTCTCGGTGCTACAGTCACAAAGCTCCTCCCCTTCCCCTGTAGGAGCCTTTGTTATCATATGTCGAAGGACCGTTGTCCTTCTCGAGAAAGCTCAGCAGCTGTCTCAGTGCTACAGTCTGGGAGCTCCTTCCCTTTCCCTCTAAGAGCCTTGGTTATGATAAATGGAAAGACTGCTGTCCTTCTCGCGTGGCTACGGAAAGCTTGGACGCCATGACTTCCATTGAGGTATAGTCAGGGAGCTTCAGGTAGTTCACACAAGTCATCACAGAGGGAAGGAATTTGTCCGGGTCCTCAGAGCCTTCGAACATCTTGCGCACGATCGTCAGAGGAGGATTCAGGGAACGGAAACCTGGAGTAAGAAATAATTATTAGTCCGTTAATATCAAGGTGATGTAAATGAAATTTGAACAGGATCAAACAGGTCCAGATATCAAATTTTGAGTACTTTAAACATACTCCAATGTAATATGCTATGAACTGGCACCAAAAAATAGTCTCACGAAATAGTCTACTATATGCTTGTAGTATAGTGCAGTATACTACAAGCATATAGTACATGACGAAATCCATCATTTGTTTTTTGCAACTGTTTCAGGCTTCAGGCTTTCCCTTCGGACAGATTTAGGATTAGGGTGTAAACGTATGTTTCTATTAGGTTGTAGGTTATATTTAGGGATATTGTTACAGATGAGGTTGATTGCTCCTATAAAACGGTGACAGCGGTGGGATCGAAAATTTAATTCTAGCTACAATTAGAAGTTAGGGTTTGTTGCCCCTGTGACAATTGACAGATGGTCAATTTTTCTAGATGCTTATCAGGTTCTGAACTTCAAGCCTGGACTCAACACTATAGATGCACCTCACACTATACCTGACCCAGTCATAAATTATACAATGACAAATGAATATGTGCCATCATATATGCAAACACTACCTCCATTTAAAATGTGAAGAGAAACTTTGAAGAGAACCAGACCAGAAACATGGTTAAGGCACATATTCACTTTTGTTCTTTGGCATCTTACCATGCCAAAAAAGGTTGTTATATTGCACACTCTTGCACATTATAAAATTGTTGAGTGTCTTGTGCCTTTTCATCCGTTCAGATACTCAAATACCATATTGTATATAAAAGTTATGAGAGAGTGATGCTGTTCATACCTCCTACGGGGAGTTTGGGGCTTCCAGTGACGAACTGAAGAAACTCCCTCTGTTGACTGTCTGTGTACGATGCCATGAGCTCAAATAATAGCTTCACAGCACGACTGTACAGAAGAAAACAACAAAAAATGACAGCATTCAAAACAGAATATTGTAAAATTTGTTAGGTTTAGTCATAGAAATTATGACGTGTTACATCAATTTTAATTGCTTTGGATATGTGGAAAGATCTTGGCAGAAAGCTTCAAAAGTCTGTTGGTTAAATAAACAACAAGAAACATTTGCCAATGGTAACGAGGGCTATTTCAACTTTATGTTGTGATAAGTGTAATTCAATCGTTTTATAACATTTTTGTGAATCTCAGCCACTCACAATGTTGCAAAAGTTTCAATAGGTATCCTATGTATCAATATTCTAGTACTTGACAATTACTGTTGGATCAAAGTCTTTGAAATCTTTCAGTTCGTATCAGTACATGACCATAAAGAATAAAATCTTTAAAATTTTACCTCTTTTTTTATTTCAATTTTTTTTTTTAAACAGTTGATTGCAGGACCCGATATTGACATCAAAGCTGATCAAAAGCAGCCCTTTACAACATGAAACTTTTGTGACGCTCATCCACGGGTTTGACGAAGATGCACAGTAAATCCTTCAGTCATATACATATTAAACAAAGTTTATCAACTACAACAACTTACCTATCATGTGTATAGCCATGATCGGGTCTGCAGCATTCTATTAATGTCTTGATATCCCAAGGCTCACTGCGATTCCCACAGAACAGCTGATCCAACTGAAATGTTAAAAACACAACTTACAAAATTGTTTTTGAAAATAAAGAAAATTTGAGTTCTCATCAGCTCTTACAACATCTCACCACATTTTATCATGGATACGACTGCAAATTCAATAAAAATGCAGTAATTGTTGATTAATAATAAATGCATTAATTATCAAAATGAAGGAATCTAAACAGCATTTTGTCATGGGTGTGAGATACAAATCAAGTATATGACTGGCATTTTGTCGTGGGTGTGATACAAACTCAAAGTAGAAGTTAATTTCATGTACAGACTACATCTAAAATCCACTAATGACAGGTAAATTTTGACTGTTTCCAAAATGGTGTTCTAAGAGCTCTTATATATTATATGTCCCAAACGACACGCTCTGTAATCCATTTATTCTGTCCAAAGATGAAAGTCTTTTGATTAGATTACTGAATAATGGTTGTTTCTGGTACAGTCAAACCTGCTTTAGTGACCACCTGTCTACAGAGACCACATTTTTGTCTTTCTAGGGTGGTCTTTGTAGACAAGTTTCACTGTATTACTAAACCGCTGGTCAAAGGTTATATCGAGGAATTTTAAGTTTTGGGATGAAATGAACGGGGTCAAAGACTTGTGTCATATGGGACACATTGCATGAAATCTCCACATGCACATACAGAACTCTTTACTGAATTTCATCATTTTTGTTCAACTTGCCAGCAACATTCTTGCCAGCGTATACTGTTTTCAGAGACATTACAATTTATTTTAACTTTGTAGCAATAACAGAAAAATAATATTGTTGCCAATTTGCATCCTGTCCTGAAAGGATTAATTGCTGTTGGGACGAAACCTATCTCAATATAACCGTGTTCTACACTAAAATAAGCCATTTTAGTTCAACTTTTCAGCAGCATTTTTGGCCGTGTATATTGTTTTCAGAGACCTTACAATTTATTTTAACAATGTATTCAGAAAAATATTAATCAGAAAAATATTTTTGTTGCCAATTTGAATCCTGTCCTGTAAGGATTAAGGATGAAGAGCTGTTGAGGATGAATCCTACCTCTTCTCCGTAGAAGCTTTGTAGATGAGAGAGAGGGAACACAGACTGGAATCCATCTTTAAGAGCTTCAAACTGCCTGGATACGCCCTCGTTCAGGGTCCAGCGAACAACAAGCTAAAGAGAATGAAAACAAACACATACATGTACATTAATCTATGTTATAATAAATGTTCAAGAATGAAAGGTAAAAGGTGAACTTTCATCATTGTTTCCTACAACGTCTACGGTGCAAAAGAGTTTGCATCAAAAAGTGATAACCCCCAGCTAAAAATGATAATGCAAGGCCGAGATGCGCATACGCGTTTCTCTAGCACTTACAAAATTACGATGCAATGAAATGCACATAGTTTCAAATGGCAAGCACATTGATGCGTGCATTGATACACGCATTATTCTGTCAGCTCTCAATTAACATAAGACAAACAGGATCAGGGGGGACCAACAGGCACCACTTATGCATTGTTTTCTATATGGAGGGAGCAAGTAGCTACAAGTAGTGCAATGGGGCTAAAGCATTAATTATGAAATATTGTAAATTTATTATGCCTTACCTTGAGGTACTCGTCTATATTATGAATGGTGACATCGATGTCCTTGCCTCCTTTCTTCAGTTCTATATGAGGATAGCCCGGCAGCGTGAAGTCTAGCCCTAGCTCCTCTACTGGGCTACCGTCTATGCTCAATGACTCGAGGGCAAGCTGGAGACTGGCAGCAGTCTAGGTGTAAAGATCAAATACATTCATTGAATACATATTAAAAAAGCATTGAATGAAAAAAATTCTATTGAATATTCATTGTACATTCAGATCCTTCACTGGGCTACTGTCTATGCTCAGTACCTTTAAGGCAAGCTGAAGACTAGCACCAGTCTAGGTGTAAAGATCAAATACATTCATGAATACATAGAAGAAGCATTGAATGAATAACAATTCTATTGAATATTCATTAAATCTTTTTAAATTTGACATCTCCTGGTTCTATGAAACTCTGCTCCAAGCACTGATCTTTCAAACATCTTGAAAAAAAACCTTTTTTCATTGAACGGCAGGCATGACACCTAGTTTCCCATTATTTTCGGTAGCCAATCAGAACATTTTTTTTGTGTGCATGCTATGTCCCTTTAGTTGTCCATTTTCAGTTCATTCTTGCGGTTTAACTCTGATAAGTACAAGATGAAAAGTTCTAGTACATCTTTAATGAATATTCACTGATATTCTTGGATTTGTTCGTAGTAAAGTACCAATCATCTCTACCAACTGTTCCATAGGCTTACCTGGGAGGGGTCATTGACCAGCCGTTGTTTCTGCTGACCAAGCTCCTCAAGTTGTTGGAAGGATCGGGCCAAGGTGCGGTCAATGAACTGAAGGTCAGACGAGGTCAGCGAAGCCTCAGTCCCCAGGAGCCACTTGAAAAATGGCAGGCTAAGTGGAATGTCAATCTACGGGCATAACAAAAAAACGATAATGGCTTAATACCAAATATAAAAGTATATTGTGTGATAGTAATAATGATGATGATGATGATCTACATTGTCATTATGATAATGGTGATGATGAAGATGATGATTCTAGTAATAAGAACAACAACAATTATCATCATCATTACTGTATACTGTATACCCTTGCAATTGCTAAGTACCCATTCACACGTGTGTGGAGTGTGGCAAATGTGGACTTATGTCTTGCCAAAGGACCACCCAGGTGAAGTAAATAGGTACCTGGTAAAAATTAATTCTTTAAAATACTAGAGCACCATAACAGGCAGCTATGCTAAAGCCAAGGTAGAAATTGTTGAGTTCCATGTCTCTGCAAGGAAGCGTGCCATGAGTTTAAACTTAACTTCGGTTTTTTGCGACGATTAAGGCCTTGGAGAGAAAGAAGAGACAAGAGACAAGATACCCAGACAGACAGACAGGGATCAGAATCAGAATCAGAAAGAGAAAGAGGGAGAGAGTACCCACCATTCTAGAGTCCATGAGTGCCTTTGCAATGAAACGTCCCATGAAGGTAAACTTGGACTTGATCTTAGCGACCACGGAGGCCTTGGCGTTCCGTCCCATTGGGGATGGGAAGAGACCTTGGGGTGAATGGATGTACTTCACTCCAGCTTGCTTGCCTGTGTGAAAGATTGAAAAGAAACATGAAATTAAAGAAAATGATTGCATTTCGTCTGTTTGGCAGACGAAGAAGGGAGTTAACTTGTACCATTTCACAGAGTTAACACCCTTCTCAATCCTAACAATTTTTTAACATACTGTTCATTGCAAAGTGTCATCTCATTGATAACTTGCCAACAGTGAGTAACCTAATACCTAATTCCCGCTTCGCAGACAGAGGACTCGATGCGCGAACCGACAGCGCAGCGAGGGAACCAGCGAGTTACGGGACCATACTGCTGCAGCTGACCTGAGATGGCGCTAGTGGGGTTTTAGCAGTAGAGCCATCTATACACAGAGTTTGGCCAACCCGATTTGAGTTGGACACAATATGGCGACAACTGCTTTGTTGGGCAAGCACAAAACAAAAGATTAAACGCCATGTTGTGAACCAGTGAAACCAAGTTGGCCAAACTATGTGTATAGATGGCTCTGACTTGCAGTAGTGCTTCTAGTACAGTATGGCTTTAAACAAGTCAAGGAAGAATGTTTACCTTTTGGGTCTGGTAAAAGAACCGATTCTCCTCTCCAGAGATCGAGGTCGGCTCGCTGTACCTCTCTTGATACCAGGGCGTAGAACTCTAGGGTCGGACCTAAACCAGTACCAACCTGTGAGAAACAAACGGTGAGGAGGATATACATTGAAGGGGAGAGAGGAGGGTGAAATAGATGGGAGGGAGAAAAAGAGGGAGAGAGAGAGAGAAAGAGGGGAGAAAGGGAGGGAGAGAAAGAGAGATGGAGAAAGAGAAAAAAAATCAGAGAGAAAGAATGAGATTTACATGTAATATGCAGGGCTGTCGTTTAAAGCCGGTAACCGGTAAAACTTGCCGCCTATTCACTCGTTTCTTACCGGCTATAATTCCTATAATAAACCTTGCAAAAATCACAGAAAGTAGATCTAAATCAATGCTAATCCAAAATTTCCTTAATTTTGTCCAAGATATAATTAGTGCCGCACATACACGGCCGCAGTCGACGAAATCCCTTACGATCACGAACGCGACGTCGTCCGTACTTACCTAGACCTATCTATCTAACGTTACATCGCAGTTCTCCCCCCACAGCGCGGCGGCCAAGCCCGCCCGTCCCTACCCCATTGCGATCCCGGTGTGCACGCGAGAAGACGATGCATGCACTGCACAAAATACACACTGATCATAACAAAACTGAAGCTAGCTCGCTGTAACCAAACTATCCGTTGCCGATTTGATATTTGAAGATCACGGAAACCGGGGCCTATACACGTGCGTGCAATGTCTAGAGACAACGTACTTTAGATTCTGAGATGCGCAAATCGGCAACAGAGTTTTGAACTCGGCTGAGTTTAGGCCGGCCACGGCCGTCCCCGGCGGATCCCCGCAGCTAGCTCGCATGATATATGCAGGCTCGCGCTCCGCGAATATTCAAAACTAACTTCCGATCGCAATCGGAAGCCAATCGGTTAATTCATTTATTTTATTTTCATTTATTTCCTTAAAAAAGTTGAATAAACAAATATACAGTGTCTTCACTTTGTCAGGAAAAACAGTGATATAACATTATAAAATGAACAGGAACTGAAGTAAATTCTTAAATGTATTCAATAATTTCATGTCAAAAAAAAATAATTAAATAAATGAGAATTCATATGGGGAGCCAAATAAAAGTCACAAGTAAAAAAAAAATCAAAATCTAGCCTCTGTTGCCCATTATTTAAATACTGTACATGTATTCAACAAATCATGATGTAGAAAGATTGAGTATGGTGCATCATCTCAGTTTAATTAAAAATTACAAAGTAATGGTACAAAGTGATAAATAATTATCAACTTAATAACTTTTCTTATGAGTTTAACAATATGTGTGTTTATTACAATTATGTGTAATACAAGGTAGGAAAGATAACTACAAATTTTCTTCTTAGGTATGCACCAGATTGCACGATTTCAAGTGGAAAATCCCAAAAGGTCCCTACCGTGGGAGGGGGGGACACCCCCCTCCCACACCCTCCCCCCCCCCCCCCCCCCCTCGGTCGCTTCGCTCCCTCGCAGTGATGGTACCTCCTATAAAATTCAAATTACCTCCTTCAAAAATAATTAACAAGACCCCTGAATATGTATTCAAAGACAGAGTCAAAATATCAATATACACAATCTATTCTAAAAACCGTAAATAGAAAGGGGAAAATTTGAAGAAATTTGAACATCACTCAAACATTTATCTTTTGTAATCTTTTGGTAATTTTAACTGAAATAACCAGATATTGATATCCATATACAAGTATGCACTAAAATGAAATCCAATCAATTGCTCGTTCAGCACTTCTTCTATTTTGTGCATTTACAAATTCCAAATCTTATCATAAAGAGTATCAAAATAAAATTCTGTAAAATGTACAGTTTGTTTATATATGTTATTCCCACATCCCATGTGACTTCATCATCTGAAATCATGCAGGAACACTGAACGTGCTCAAAGTCTCAACTCATCTCTTACCTCATCTTCGTACTGTATTTCCAGCACCGCCCTGGAGTTAGCTAGATCCTCCATGACCGACTCGGCTTGTCGTAACAGATCCGCTCTCGATACACTTCTCTGTATGGACAAACGAGCGGAGATGCATGAACAATATATGGAAATAAACGAATGCGTTCACACCAAAGGCACAAAGCACACTACAATACCATTTGACTACGGTCTAATTTTGGAAGAATTTTGCAATAACATTTGTTGTGAACATTCAAGTGATTCAAAAAGTCATAACATCCCTATTTTGAATAGGTTTTTCTTCAAACTTTCACTGACCTGTTCTCTCATTTGTATGCGTTTATTTTAACCAACTATATCAGTGTGGACTTCCCCTTTAAGATTAATTTTCTTTTCCCTACTCATAGGAAATGAACAAAGATATGTGTATTTCAAGCTCGACTCTACGCATGACTCACTTTCCTTCTGTCCAGCCTAGGAGCGACCCTTTCACTATTCTCTGATGTGGACATGTCTGGGTTGTTGTCCTGTAGCCTCTGCATGGCTCTATCTCTGTCGAACGCTGTGGTGTAGAACAGGAGCTGACGGGTGTCAAACGGCAGCAGGAACGGGCTGAAACAAGAAGAGAAGTAAAGGTGTTCAACTCCGATCATCTAATAATATTACAGGGCAGAATTAGGATTGAAGAATAGCAACTTTGCAGAGATTCATCTCACCTTTGTTACTGATATCGTATGTGTTCTTCCTAATATTTATTCTGTTATACAATTTGCCTTTCTGGCACCATTGTAATATGACTTAATGTATTTGAAAAGGGCAAATGCTGATAAATTTTGGAGTGAAAATATGTATTACTTTCCCCTGATGCATGCAGCAAAATTTACTCTTCATCCCACAGAGAGTGTTGGAAGGCCATACTGCATACATGCCAACATTTGAAAATCAGAAATCTGTACAAATTATGCTATTTTCAAAAAAAAAGAGGAACAATCCTAACTCTCCTATTCAATACTACAGACAAATTTGTACAGGAAGAGGAACACCTGCATTAAAATGATAATTATCTTCTCCCAAAAAGAGGAATGTTCCTCTTTAATCTGAACAGTTGGCATGTATGATACTGTCTTCATGATGTTAAGGACGCCATTCTTTCGGTTCTCACACTATTGAAGGCTTCATGTCCAAAATTTAAAGACGCATAGGGGTTGGCTTCCATGTGGAATTTCACACCATTCGAGTGTTACCCAATAACAGGTTTTGTCAATTACACGAATAAGTCTTCAGTTTTATGACCAACAGGCCTTATACAATGCTCTGCATTTCCTACCAATAACCCCATTTGGTAAAGTCATTATCTTACATTTCCCTCACCCAAAGACTCTGTGAGAGACTAGGGGGTATTTCTTGATGGGACCACGGCTGTGCTGTATGCGAGACTAGTACACCCATTAATACTGTATTTTTTGCCCTCTTTTCATATATTTGTAAGCTCTATGGTACTTTTTGTTTTTAGCGCTCCTAAATATTCTACATTATTATTAATGGTATTTCCACCAAGTCTGGTGTCAGTGAATTATGACCTTCTGCACATGAAAACTGACAACTCCCTTTAAATTAAACTCCCAATGATACTGGAGAGACCCACTCACCATGCCTGTGCCACTGCGTTGAGCCATGAAGGTAGGTTGCCAGTCATTATTACTAAAGGATCCTGTAACTGCCTGTTAGCCTTGGCTGACAGCTTGCTGTTCACAACCTCACTGCTACTTACTGCCTGCTGCGGTAGAGCTCCCTACAAGAAAAAACAATGAGAAAATAAGCATAACAATTCAAACAGATTCAACTATTTAAACAAATTTGTGGCTTACACTCAGTAAATAAAATTGATTGATCGATCTGTAATTGAACTAGCAGGACTTGGACCTGCCTTCAACTACTTGTCAACTTTTATCCTCAAACAATTTGTTGTAAAGCTATTGGAATGCATTTTATATTTATCATCACCTTTCACTGATCTACATGTAGCAGATTGACACTTGTCTTACAAACGAAAACAAGGGAAAGAAATATGATATGTCATACATGTCTTTACATACAATATAAAAAGGAAAGGTAGATGACTTTCATAATTTTTGCTTATTCATACTATCGGACAACTTGGGCTCCAGCATCGATGGTTTTACAACTGGATATTTTATGGGGGAAAACACAAAGCCAGTATCACACTAATGGAAAATGAAAGAACTATCTACTATTACATTGCGTGTATTAACTCATAGCCTGCTATAAGGCTGCATGCACGCTATCGTTATAGTACTTTGTACACGCGAGAGAGCCATTGCTTAAGTGCCATGTGCGTACAAGGGCGCATTCGTAATAGCAGTTATTGTTCATGCTCATTGGACTGTGCTGTGTGTTTTGCACTCGCTATTCATAGAACCATCGTGTTAATCAGATTATCTCCAAAACAACCTGGCACGGGGACTTTGCGGCTTGGCACAATGGGGATTAGCCCTGTGGCATGATAAGAGTTAATGAGAACCTATTACACACTCAATTCACAAGATCAGTGAGGATTATTTTGTAAATATAATCTGGATATAGAGAACCCTTAGCAGTGTGATATCCGAAACATGTAGATTGCAATGGAGGTACTTACCGGATATAGATTATTCCAATGTCTGCTAAGACCGTAGAGAACCCTTAGTAGTGAGATAGCTGCACAGGAGGGGTCTTCAATAGGGACGGAACCAGGTAGATTGCTATGGAGGTACTTATGAAGCTCCTTCTGTATTACTGGACACACACCATCTGCGATTAAACAAGAATACAGACTTGAGTAAGATCATGTTTAAAGTGACTTGGTATCATTGCCTCAGATTCTGAAACAAAATCCTTGGTTTAGCTAATGCTGCAATCATAATTATAAATCATAAAGTCAGTCAGGAATCCCATGACTTTTACAAACTAATCGCCTGTCTGATTTTCAAGATATTTATGATTAAAAACCAGTCACTCCAAGATTTTTACTTTTTTGATGCACTTCATGATCATTTTGAACCGCAATTTTTTTAGGGCTTCAATATTACACCATGTCACAGACACTGATAACACGTAGGCCCATGCATCTCAGATTGTTAAACTTGGTCTATACATGTCTATACATACCCATCCACATCTCATCGTGTTTTCTTCCCTTGGAAGAGGACTTGGACGAGCTCCCTCCCTTGCCTTTCCTGGTGGAGGTCGTGGTGGTGGTCGTGCTGCTGTTTGATGCCGATGACTTCTGGGTGGAGGGCGCACCAGCCTCTGGGACAGGGCGGTACCTGAGGAAAGGGGAATCTTGCAGGTCATGAATGTGCCTATGTTGTGTAGTTTTTACTTATAATCTACAATGAATAGCTTGTTGTTGACTCTTCTACACTAATGAAGATTTTGGAAGGTGTAAATATTTGTAAAGGCTGAGTGATAAAGAGTTTCTCATTTCTAATCAATTTAATTTTCAATACATAATGATTTTTAATTGACCCTCTCTGTGCTTTACAATAGGATCAGTTTGCCTTCACATAAGATAAAGAATATAACACTACTGCCAGAAAACTTTGATTTTGTTTAACTTATCATTTAGTTTGTATGGTGTTTCTTCCTTTTTTTCTCACTATTTTTTCTTTCTCCATATCATTCATTTCCTCTATATATGGTATTTATTGAAACCACCATTTATTTATATATGTTTTTGTATGTTTTTATTGTTTAATTTAAAACAAATTATTGTATTTTGCAGGGGATGATCCCAGATGAACCTCTGTGGTTTCTGATCACCCCCTATGCAGGTTCATGTTTTGTTTTAATGGTTTTATATTTGATTGTAATTTATATTGTCTTTTATGAATCTGTGGATATAAATGAAATTGAAATTGAAAGTCATAAAACATCATAACTCACCATATCGTATGTGTCTTGATCCAAATACCTGCCCTTCCTAGCGGGTTGCTCTCATCGTCTGTATCCCGATCGTCTTCCGATGCGCTGGCGGCGTTACCAAACTGCTTGATAGCCTGGTAGACCGTCATGTTGTACGGAAGGACTTGCTCTCCGATCAAGAACTGGAGTTTGTGCTTGATGTTGGTGTTGGAGCTGGAGAAGGCCGTTGCCTGCAATAGATCACAGAGAAGATGGATTATTTTTTAAGTTATCTTGGGGTGCGTTCAAGAGATTTTTTTTAAGGCTAGAATCACAATTCAAAACGCTGTTACAAAACACGGTTACTGTGGGAGAGCGTTGAAGCGATTTTCCATCTACGCTGATTCTCGCTTATTTCAAGCCCAGCCACTGCGCATCACATTGCGCAGTTAGACCCAGGAAGTATAGGTCAACTTCGGCGCGTGCTTTCTGAATTTGTTTACGGTCGACTTTCGGCCATACCGGAAGCAGACCATGATAATGACGTCATAGAATCATGATTGAGATCTCTGTTGCGTTCAAGCAATTTTTTGCGACCAACGCATATTTTCAGCATTTCATGTTTGCATTTTGCAACGTTTATTTTTACGACCGACGAAAAATCACTTGAAATTGTTTAAATGCAACCATGTTTTAAACTTTTTTTCTAGGATGAAAAAGAGTTTCTTGAACGCACCTTTGAAGTTCTGGTAAAGATGGAGATTCAATTTTTTTTCACATAATCCCAAAAAACAACCTGGATGTTCAGAATTACAATTGACTAGCCCACATACTGGAAAAAAAGGGATGACAAAACAAATGTTGCCACACAATGTTGATACCTTCGCATTATATATTATATTACATGTGTTTTAAATCTGTACTCTTGAGAAAACCAAGTATACTTACCACAGATTCATCAATCTCATCGTCTGATGCATCATCATCACTATCCTCATCATCCTGCAAAGATACAACATGCAAGAGGACTGATTAAAAAAGGCATATCCCTTACTGTTCTCACCGCAAAGAAAACATACCGTAAATAACGTTGTATAAACCGCCCTCGTGTATTAACCGCACCCCTCTTTTTCGCCCTTAAAAAAAAAAAAAAAAAAAAAAAAAAAAAAAAAAAAATATATTTTTGTTTTTCTTCTTTTTTCTTCTCCCCCTAAATAAGTGTTGTATCATCACAGATACTTTCAATTCCGTTTGAACGCTAGTTAAAACAGGACGGTTTTTGGTTAAACGGAAATTAATCACTTTTGCCAAAGTTTGATAGTAAGAATAGTGGTCGGGACTGGGCAGGCGCTGGGCCGACCAGCAGGGGGGATCTTCACCCACCATTCCTGGTGAAAAGCACTGCTTTCGTCAGGCACTAATTTCACATGAAAACGTAATGAAAAGTTGTACTTACATTCATATTCCTGTCCTTAATCGTGTTTTATTTGCAAGTGTACATGAATCTTGATTTCAATTTGTCATTAAATGATTATTTTGTCAATATTTGTCTGATGTTGTTGTGTAAAGTTAAGATTCATGGAAGCTGCCATATTGGATTTACAATTCAGGCTCTTTCATAACTGTTGTTATAAATGTTTATTTTTAAGAGGTTAAAAAAAAAATTCTTGTAATTTTCCAGAATAAATAAATTACAATACTATAATATATATTTATTTCATTATTTATTGTAAAATTTGGCCAAAATTGTTACACTTATGTATCATGTAACCAACACAGGTACGTACCCACACTCAAAAAACGAAACCCATCCATTTCCCACCACCAGACATATATTTAGAATCGACAGACATCCATCTTCACGTAAGTTAAAATCATCAATCAACCAGAAATATTACAATAATAATAGTTCAAAATATTAAATATTGCATATTTGTAAGTTTGTTACAAGTATTTACATACAAAATATCGCTAGAATTTTTTTTTTTTCTTCGTCACGTATTTCTTCATCTCACTACATGAATTATCACACGTGGGGCAATGCAAATTGTTTGTCCACCGCACGTATGTAATAACAATCATTAAAGCATTAAAAACGAGTGTCATTTTCAGGACGATGCTATCTAACCAAGCCAAGTACTTTAGCCTCAGTGACACAATTTGCAGCATGAATTATGTCTGTAACGTGTATAAACCGCACCCCCGACTTTTGATGTTTACCGGCGGTAAAAAAAGTGCGGTTAATACAACGTTATTTACGGTACACATCTGCTTAGGGGGGCTAACCAATGATGGTATTTGGTTTCAAAGGGAAAAGGTAGTCAGTTTCCATATGCAAAAGGCCATAATTCGCTGACATCATTAATGGGTGTACAAGTCTGCACACAGCAAGCCCATAGTCCCATCAAGAAATACCCCTAGTCTCTTGGAGAGGAAAAAGTAAGATAATTACTTAACCATATGGGGGAACACAAATCTCAATGAAAACAAACAGGACCTTTGGTGACCACAGTTGCCATTCATTTACATGTCAAATAAAACAGCTGCATTCTTTTTGGGGGCAACGGTTTACTGTGTCATATCTAAACAAGCCTTTAGTGGCTTCCAAGAAAGAGAAGCTTACGAACCAACAAGAAAGATTACCGACAGTCCTTTTAGAACTCCCCCAATCCTCCCCCCTCTCTCTCACATTGTGCACCTGTAAACCTACTGTACATTGAGGATATCGTCACTGACCTGTCTCATGCGTCCATAGTTCCTGACCATGAGGTACCTCTCGATGGCTTGCACCAGGGCGAGCGGGTCAATCTTGACCGGTCCGCCCCTCCACTGCCTCAGGTTGGTGCACTCGGGATGCCTCTGCAGCTGGCACTTGAGCTGATGGGTGTTGAAGAACTTGAGGGCCTGGGAGCCCCTGGTGCCTCCCGATGACCCCCCGGCACCGGGGAGGTCGTGAACCTTGACCGGGAACTGCTCCAGGTGGCTGATGCAGCCGTTGATCTTGTAGACGAGGGAAGCGAAGGGCGCGCTCTCGGGGATCTCCAGTGAGGTGAAAGGAGGACTGCCTGGAGCCTATCGTTCAGAAAAGACAAACAATCATATCTTGTTATTCCTTGTTTCGTTTTATACTAGGTAAACTAGGTAGTGTTTCCCTTCTGCAATCAAAATCAAATTTTGTAGAACTTTGCATGAATTATGAATATGTCACGTATGTCCTTTCTGTGAAATTTAACCGTAAGCAGTGTCCTAGTATTCAAGTTATGCAAGTAAACCCATTTATTTTCTAGACTTCACTGTCAGACAATATTGAGTGACTAACTGACTTTGGTAATAACATACATACATGTAAAATGAGCTGTAAAGGATATGAGCTTTTGTACACATCAAAAACTCGCTTCTTGTAATGGTCAAAATTAAGCTGATGGCATCTTTGCGCAGTACAAAACTCACGACCACAAGGGTCTGAAAATCATACTACTTTCTATGCATAATTTAAGGAGCGGGTTTCGAAATTCCTAACAGTCAATATAATTCCACATAGAGGCAATTACCAGTTCTAATATTTTAAAGGTAAAGACCAGTATTGGCAACGCCCCAATTTCAAAAAATGAAATGGAAGCTCTCATTACCAATCATGTGAAAGAATATGTTTTGACTAATACATGATGATAAAAAATTTGCCGGGAAACCGCCTACTAATTCATATATTTGGTAAATTTATTTCTCTCATGGTCTGGTGAGAGAGATAGGGTAGTCCCATATACATCTTTCTGTGTATAGTGCTTGTAACTTTACGAAGAATGGGCCAAATTTCTTATCATTTTGATGATTCCAGAACCTTGCAGATGCTAGATGCTAGATGATCAACCTTTTCTGATCGATTCCACAACGTTTCTTTCACAATGCAATCGCATGACCATTACTGGTCTTTACCTTTAAGATCAGTTTTTAGTTGGTATAATCTATGGTTTACCATAGGATTTACATGAATTAAGGGTGACATTATCATGTCCCCACTGTATGAAATACAGAAACTGAAAACCAGTACTCACTGGGCATTCTAGGAATATATGTAGGAAACGTTGCAGTCTAAGATCCCTCGGGACGGCGTTGTGGTCACTGTTGCTGGTCATGTAGTCCAAGAGTTTGACCACCAGACCGCTGTGCAGGATCTCAAAGGCGGATATGTCCGAATTGGTGAGGATGTGAGCTATACTCCGCAGCATTTCAGAGCCTTCATCACTCTGGGTAAGGAAGAAAACAGGAGAAAGGTTTGTCAAGGAATCGGCCACTTATCGGGGGGGGGGGGGGGAGGTGTTACTAGTGTAAAGCAAGACTGTGGGATATCTATTACTCAAATACAAGAATTATATTTTCACAACCTGTTAATAGACCGCAATTACGGTGACAACATAACATTTGGACGTGATTGACTCGCCTGTATAGCCGAGGCGATAAGATGTGCTTAATTAAATGCAAATTCATTGTGAATATGCGTACTCCACATAAGATGATGTCATCGAGTCAATTAGGAGGTTTCACATCATTGATCCTCATTACCAAGTCCATCTGAGAGGACTTAAAGCCGTCGGTCCCCTGGTTGCTTACTTACAAGCATACACATGCTTTCTTAGTTTAGTAGTCAAGTAAAACAAACAAACAAAATTTCTGATCTCATTATGAATCCGATGCAATACCTTCTGATGAACTAAACTGTGACTAAAACTAAAACTGTGACCTGGGCCCTCTTGCATAGAGAGTTGCGTTTAAACTCAACTCTCAAAATCAAATGCAAGTGCTAAATATCAAACGCAAAGTTAAAGAGTTGCGTTCGATTTCAAACGCAACTTTTAAGCGCAAATTTTCTAGATCAAACGCAACTTTATGATAGATATATTACCGAACCAAAGTTGCATTTGATTTCAATCGCAACTCTCTTTCTGCAATTTGCAGTTGTGTTTGATCTAAGTTGCAATCAATCGCAACTTGACTTTGGAAGAGGGCCCTGAATAGACTGAGAGTAGTTTACCTTTAGTGTCAGTTTGTCCGCATTGGTACAGAGCTGATTGAGTAAGGTGAGGGCTGGGTGTGATTCTCCCTGGTGATCCATTTGGCTGAAGTACTGACGTATAAACTGAGATGCTGAAAAAAAGAATATGAAACGCAAGCTCAAAGGTTACATTCATTAAATTGTAGGTTGATTTGCACTTTTTTGTTTTGTTTAATATGTAATTGTTTATCAGTCTATTTTGTTTGTTATAGCACTTAGAGACTTCGGTGGTTAACGCTTTATAAGCACTGTTTTTATTATTATTATTATTATTCAAATATGAGTAAAGCATTTCTTAGGAAAGAAAGAAATGCAATTGAAAAAGTATGGCATAGAATATCCCTTTCTGGACTGATTTTTTTTAATGGCTAAACTGATCACCCGTTGCTCTTCAAATTGGCAATAATTACTTTTTCTTTTTTATTGCTACAATGTTATGTTATAATAAAATGTAACGTGTAAATCGTGTTATCAATGAAACTTGTAAATCGTATTTAAGTATACACACTATTTGTTAAGTGTTCTATATATTTTAATGTGTTATCAATGTAATGATATACCATGTACTTTTTACTCTGTAAATTGAACAATTTCAGCTTTCAGCTGCATGTCCCATGATTTTTATCTCAATAAATCAATAAAATGCAATACAAAGCAACTCTGATGATGAAAAGTTGAAATAATTGCCTATTTTCATTTAAAAACAATTACCCGAAACACAGATCATGAACTTCACAATGTTTTGCCAATTTAGGATTTACAAACTTCTTTCCCATTTTAAAATTTCTGGCATCAAACGCAATATGGTCATGCAACAAAAATGGACACAGTATGTGCAGAATATTAGCCTTTTCAACTCATACATCTCTTATGGTTTTTAAAGCCCCGAATCAAAAGTTATTGAGCCAAGCCACCAAAATGTGGGATGTCTTATCAGAGGGCAGAAAATCCTACCTTGTTCCTTGATCCAGGCCCTGACTTTTTCCTTCTGCGATCCGCTGGCATCCTTCTGCACCCCTAGGAGGTTCTCGCTCCCGTGCCCCAGTATCCTGTCTGACCCGTACCCCATTCCTCCCCCTGCTCCGCCCCTCTGCAGGCCCATCTCGCGCCCCGCCGCAGTGTGCAGGTGGTGGTGATGGTGATGGTGATGGTGGTGGTGGTGGTCGCTACCCAAGGCGGCGTTGCTCGGGGTGGTGTTGGCGGAGGAGGGGGAGTTGGACGCGCCCCGGCCCCAGCGGGAGAGGTTGAGACTGGCCAGGAAGGAAGAACGTGAGGAGGTGGACCCGCTGACCATCTTGCCTGCATGTACAAGGAGACAAAAAAAAAAGAAAAACAGATATGGATTTAGAAGATGCAGATTCAGTGAGAGTATAACAACCGGTATTGTTGGTCAAACAGTTTTTGAGCATCAAGTACGCCAGGCTGGAATGCTCCCCAGGGAGTGGAGAGTGTGCGCACAGTGTGTGCAGGAAAGTATTGAATCCAATGACCGGGGTAATAGTATAGCTGTAAAGCCCTTAGAGACATCGTAGATGTATTAAGCGCTATATAAAAGCGGAATATTATTATTATAATTATGTCACGTTGGTACAATGGTCACTTGCCAACCTTCCATAGGAACAAATAAGAATCTCTCAAGGCGAAATTAAGAAATTCAATGTAGTCTACTTTAAATGCCTTTACACAGAAGTTCAGTAAGAGAGAGGAATTTAGGTTTCCTAACACAAGTCTACAGGCTAAACCACAGGAATCATTCCTACAAAACAGGAATAGTTGGCAGCAATATTAATGCAAAGCAAACTGCAAATATGTAAAGGATACATGCACGCATAGTATTAGACAAAGTTGGTGTTTCACATTGACCCACCTGTAGAGTCAAAATTGTCTATAACGACCACTCAAGGGAAATACAATAAGTGGTCTTTGTAGACGGGTTCTTTAGTACATGTTTCAATAAGAAACCATTTTCAAGGGAAACAAAAGATGTAGTCTTTGTAGACAGGTGGTCACTAGAGCAGGTTTGACTGTACATGCTTTCTTAGCAGTCAGTCGGGTGAAACACTCATAGATAATCATATATCTATATTCAAACATTGACCAACCTGTCGAGCCTTTGCCCTTGCTGACCCCCGTCCTGCCCCCGCTGCCGCTGCCCGGAGCCCTGGAGGAGGGGGGCATGGGGACCGAAACTGCACTCAGTCTGCCCGGCGGGGTGTCGATGGCCTCGTAGTGGTGGCCATGACCTCCCTGGGACGGCGTGTCGTCGTTGCTAGCGTAGCGGTTGCTCTTGCGGCCTGGCCCTCGCTTGGTTGCTCGTTTCAGCTTCAAGGCATCGCTCAGACGTCTGATGAAGGTGAAGAAAGATGAATTAATTAATGGCCCATTCTAATAATCAATATATATCTCTTTTAATATGACATGTTGCATGTTAATAACTCTAAAATCCACAACCTGGCAGACTTATTCTTGTATTTTTAAATCCATCAATCAGTTCTTGACATGACGCGATCACAAGCTATTTTTGCATACATAATGAGCCCTGTTACCCCAAAATCTAATCCGTTCATTGGCTCTGCAAGATACATACATGACCTAAGTTTGGCGTGAATCCACTAATCTGTTCTTGAGATAACGCAATCACAAGAAGGGGACGGACGGACAACCAGAAAACATAATGCCCCCATCTGCTTTGTAACGGAGCCATAAAAATCATATATTTTCATGTGCTTTGGCATCAAAAAGTGTGGGGTCAAGTTCTGTGACATCTCATACTTGTACAACATGTCCCAGATTGATGTCCGAGTCTTAATACCCGGTGTCTTAGTTTGGAAAGTCATTCTTATTTGTCTAGATCAAAGCAAAGTAAATAGTAATCAAATCATTGCCTCTTCCTTTGAGAAAATTAGGTACAGAAGATGTAATACTGTATAACTAATAAGGTGACAACACTTACCCTTGAGGTACACCATCCGAATCTAATCCCACGTTGATGTTGATGGTATCCCGGGGTGAAGGGGTATGGGCGGACGAAGCGGACGAAGCCGCCGACGATGCAGATGAAGCGGACGACGCCGAGGAGGCAGAGGATGCAGAGGAGGCCGGGGTGGTGGAGGAGGAGGAGGAGGGGTCGGCAGCCGTGACCTTGGAGATGGGGAACTTGTCCTTGATGGGAGGGGAATTGTCCGCCGTGATGGTGGCCTCGGCTAGGTTCTTCACTTGATGCATCACACCTGGAAATGAGGTCAAAGGTAAAATGCCACAAAATGCAATTATTGCAAAATATATTAGTTTACTGTGTCTAGGAGAATTTCGATTTAGTTTTTAGTTTTTTGTTTTTTCTTGATGTTTGTTACATGTATTTTTCTCCAAGCGCCATGAGCACTGAGAGGTGAACCTGTGCGCTATACAAGTAGCCACTATTATTATTATTATTATCATTACTCAGAAAAAGAAAAAAAAATCAAGTAGAGGTACAGATGACATAATCTACAGGAAACATTAGCTAAGTAAACAATCATACATCTCATAATGTGCAGAATGATTCCCTGAACTTCCCTAGCAACACATCATCTAGGATAAAACATATTAACTAAATTCAGAGCAATCTCAAGCCACGACTGTTCTAGATGAATGCTAACCGACACCTCCCAAAGTTGAAAACTTTAAATGTAGGTACTAAAACTTCAAATCATTTAATTTCTATTCATTCATAGGATAAAGGACCACTTGTTGTTATCAAGATTACTATAATTATTCTACAACACTCTTTGAATGTCCACAAGTTTTCACACCAGAGTGCAATCTTGAAGCAATTGGAACATCTGAGCATAATAATAATGCTGTCAAACTTTTTGGGACTTAGAGGAGCGAGGCTTACCTTCTCTCCGGAAGTAGATGTGGAAGATATCCGGAAGCTTCTGCATGAGGATCTCAGACATCTGAAGGGCACCTACGACAACCTTGAGGTCTTGAGACGAGAGCATGGCTGCTATGTGACTATAAGGTCAAAAAAGAAGACAAAAATCTCACTAAAACAACCATATATTTTCATTGTCACTTGCAATCCTCACTTTGGAAAAATGCTTTTCTACCTTGCAAAAAAATGTCAGATACATGCAAACAGACACTGGAGCTAAGAACATTGGTACCTTGTATCCTAGTTGAGATACTAAACTCAAGCCCTTTGACTTGGCATCATGTCTTTGACATACCAAAACTCAGTTTCAGTTAGCACCTAAAAGCAATCAGGCCCCTGTCTGCTGCTCTAAAAGCCTAATTGTTTCAAATCTTACCATCTCGTTGAAAGAGAAAGACAGATGAGTATTCAAGAAAAACAACTGTTGCATTGTATCATTTTGAGACCTTCTGAGCTGCGATTGTTCCAAATCAATCGCAAGTCCTTCAATCAATGGCAAGTTTGCAGTCTCCTGTCTCTTATGTACATGGTTGGGATCTATCGTAACTCTTTATAAGACGGGGCCATGATGAGAATAAGCATAAGAAAACATATTTTCTCAACATCCCATCTTCCCCACAAGAACACGTACCATGAAACAAACAAATACATGAGACTGGTGACCCTTTCTTACCTGGATACAGCATGATTCTTCAGCATATCCCTCAGGAGATCTGGCTTGCCAAAGAACACCATTCTTAGTAAGGCCTTCAAACATTTATGCCTGACTGCAGGTCCAGCCTAAGTAAGACAAAGACATATGAAAGAAGAAAATAAAAAAAATTCATAAATGTTTCACTTAAGCAAATGCAAGAGATTGTGATTTTTTCATAGATTGGTGGCAACTTTTATTTAGACAAATTTTGAAGAACAGGGATTATTGGTATTTCAATTTGTACTCACACCAAATTGATGAATTATTTTGTAGTTTTGTTCCCAATAATAACCTTCAGACTCAGACATTTTCCCCCCAATGATGTGGCTATGCTCCTCAATTTCAACAGTAAATACAACAGAATTCATCCAAGTACCCATCAGCGATCTAATGCTGGTACAGTATATCCATGCCTTAGTGTGATTTGAATCAAATTGATTAACCCTCTTTTAAATTTTTCAATACAATTCAATACAATTCAATTCAATTCAATTCAATTCTAATCAAATAATTCTATTCAGTTCCATAACTCAATCAAAGCATGAACAAAATGCTGAGATAAAATGAATATCAAATGCAATGCAATATCACATAGAAAGTGAAACTTATTTGTAATTATACACTCTTAAGGCCCGGTCACACAGCCCTCCACGGGCGTATCGCGGCCGAATCACGGCCAAAAATTTCTGCCCGTGAAGCAGACGCTGTTGGACGCTTTGAGGTCGCGATAAAGACGCGATACAGCCGTACTTTACCCGTCGTTACACGCGGTAAGAAATTCACACGCGGTTGGCCGCGCGAAAAAGTTTTGGGCTGCCCAAAAATTTAGACCGCGGGTAATCGCGGGCGGTACACGTGGTACACGTGGTACACACGCGGTAAAGACGCGGTACAGACGCGGAACGAACGTGCTAGGACGTGCTACGGCCGCGGTTAAGACGTGGTTACACGCGGAATTGGACGCGAAATTTTAGCGGGTAATCGCGGGTGGAGCACGGTCATAGCACGTTTGTTCCGCTTCTGTACCGCGTTGTTATCACGTGCATTAGCGTGTGTACCGCGTGTAAGCGTGGTAGGCCGCGGTACCGTCGCGCTTCACCCGCGATAAGGACGCGGAACAGTCGCCGGCGTCTGTTCCGCGGGCATACCACGGGTAAACCGCGGGTAAGCCAATTTTGCACATTTTCCACCACGGGCAAAAAAAAATCGCGAAATTTTACCCGCGATACAGACGCGAAAGGCTGTGTCACCGGGCCTTTACATGTCGCCAAGTAATCAAAGCATTTTAGGATACAAATATATAAGGAACCCCAAGCTACTTACCGATGAGCTGTAGACTTCGTAGAGGACAGCAAAGAGTGACTTGATGAATGCAGCAGACTGGTCACCATCTTCCTTCATGAACACAACTCTCGCATCTTCCTTTGGAGCTGCTACTGCTGAAGCTGCGATCAGGGACAAAAGATATAATTTTGGAATATTGAACTTGCACAGTTCGTACATGTTAATATACTTTTTTTACGGAAGACTAATCTTGCATCTTCCTAAGGAACTGCTTCGGTTAAAGCTATGATTAAGGGACAAAGAGATACAGGTAACCCATAGCCTACTGGGACCAGGTAGTTCCTGCACTAAACCTATGGGTAATATGGCAATTCAGTAGTCAATGGGGTTTGTTTTTAAAAAAGAAATCTGTAGATAGTAGGTCACTCTACCAACAATCCCTGTACAGACAGTCAATAATAATAATAATGATCCGTCAGGCTCTGATGCTCATGGCGCTTTACACTAATACCCTGGTTATAGCCGAGCTGCGAAAGTAACTAGTGCTCAAGCATTTCAGGTAGTGGTACCCATTTACACCTGGGTGGAGAGTAGCAAATGTAGATTAACGTCTTGCCAAAGGACATTAGTGCCGCCGTGGGACTTAAACCCCATACTTTGTGATCTGGGGTCGGATGACTTATCCACTAGACCACAACACCTCTACAAATAGGCCTATCAAATTGGTTCACTACTGCTTTCTAAAATATCTCTTTTTCCCATTAAAAAAAAAAAAGAGAGATAAAGAAGTACGACTTGAAGACATACCAGAAGAGGAACCAGCTCCTGCCGCAGGGTTAGGTCTTCTCTGGACCGGTCTAGCAGTGCCAGTATGATTATAATTCTTTTTTTTCCTTTTTGTTTTGTTTTAAGAGTACTACCTAAAGACTCACCGGAAGAGGAACCAGCTCCTGCCGCAGGGTTAGGTCTCCTCTGGACCGGTCTAGCGGTGCCAGTGTCCTCATTGATCTGCTGCATGGCGTTGAAGTCTATTGTGTAGGTGCGCCCCAGGGTGGAGAGGGTCACCTCGTCTTCTCCTGCTTGATGGGCAGCCTAAGAAGTGGGACGAAAAAAAAAGAAGGAATGGTAGGATTATTGGTAGGGGTCATGGAATAAAAGTTAACCCTTTTGAAACAATTATTCCACATTTGTGGTTTGGCTTAATAACTTTTGAATCAGAGCCGTAAAGAATATACCAAGAACATGGGTAGATAGAGCAAACATTTCTGCACACTGCATCCATTTAAGTTTCATGACTATATTGCACTTGATGCTAGGAATTTTATAGAGGAAGATAAGTTTTAAATTCCTTAAATTGGTAACACATTGAGAGATTAAATATCATTGTTTTACGATTAAAACTGGCAATTTTTAAAACTTCTCGAACATTCTCGCCCGTGTATATTGTTGTCAGAGGCATTGTATGTTATTGTATCATTTAAGTGATAAAAGAAAAATATTATTTTCAAATTTTTGCCAATGTGAAGAACAATATGTGATCAATTTAGCCCCAAGTATAAATACTGTCCTGAGAGGGTTAAGGTTATTAGACCGTTCAACACTCACTACAGCCAATGTCTAAGAGTATGTTGTCTTTGAGGTATCACTTGCTTGAACAGGAATAGATTCAAGTGAATTGTTTATGTCATTTGGTGATTCTTTCAGCCTTCACAATAAAATCATGTGGTAAAAAATATGGTCAAAATAATGTTTCTCATAGTTCTGAGGTATCCTATTCCTCCTTGCATTCTCACAGCAAATCTTTCCAAACTCATGTTTCACTCTTCATTTTGTATACGTGTATGTTCATTCAATGGCCATCGTCGATGACCAGGTATCACTAACTTCATAAAACCCTTGTCTCATTACATCGACAGATGTTACCATAGTTGAAGTTAGAAAACCAGCGTTCTCCCCCTTTTCTGTAGTTCTTTCTTATTAGCAAGCCAGTCTCTCCCTTTAACATAAATGTTTTAGTTTAACTGAGGGCTACAAGAACATCATGCCTCATGCGTATAGTGTACAGTAGCCCTCCTATATCATGTTAATCTTATCCATATATGCACTAAGCATGTAATTTATTTCTTAAACCTTTTCTAATTACTATACAATGTCATGTACTGTATTAGAAAATGGATCAAATTTAAATGAATCAAATGTGAAATATCACATTGATGCAAATGAATTTGCATGTTTGAAGAGATGATATCGAAATCAACGAATCAATTATCAGTTATCAATAAACAGAGATCATTGTCTTTACCTCGACGATCCTGTTATCAATGCGAGTATACGGATGCCACATTCCCCTGTCGTCCCTCCACTGCCACAGGGCTGCTTCGGTGATCTGGTTGGGTACCTTCTTGAGGTAGGCATCGACAGAGAACAACCCATCACGGGGAAGCCTCGGCATCAACTCACTGGAATGACAAATAAGAATATTGGGTATTTATATAGCGCACATATCCACAATGCATGGTGCTCACGGCGCTCCAACTATTACCCCGGCTCTGCTAAGCAGCCGATTGCGGCGCTCAGAGCATTCAAGGAATTCTTTCCTACCGGTATCCATTTAACACCTTTAATATCTTGCCAAAGGACATTAGTGCCGTGGCGGGACTTGAATCGTGTACCCTGTGATCCACAGTCCACTGGTACATTGAGGTATGATTCATCACCAAATATAGAAGATTGAATATTTCTGGTGAGGGAGGGGGGAGTAATTTTATCCTTGCTACAGTGAAACCTGTACATAAAGACTGCTCAAGGGAAACATGAAAAGTGATCTTTACAGGCAGGTGGTCTTTAAGTACAGGGCCCCCGTCTTACAAATAGTTGCGATTGATCAAAATGAATCGTAAGTCCTCCAATCCATCGCAACTTTCCATTCTCCAATCTCTTTTGTACATAGTTGCGATTGATATTAATTCTTTGTAATACACGGTCCTGGTTTCCAGGGGAAACAAAGAATGTTACATACCGACAGCCATTATAGTACTCAAAGCATGAATGGAATTTCTTACATCTTTAACAAGCCTCATTTAATAAACCATGGAGAGAGACAGAAAGAGAGAAAAGTGCAAATAATAAAATAGGTAGTAGAATTGACCAATCTGACTGCTTACCCAATCAGTGAGGTGATTTCATACAGTTCCTGGGGACTCCTTGAGACAAGCTGTTATCAAGTAAACAAAAAATCACATGATGCATATCAGAACATTCATTACTGCAAGTTTTGATACTCATATTCAGTAGTATATCGTATAAATTCCTACAATGATTCATGTCTTCTTATAACTATGTAATTTATACGAATATGGAATGAATATTTCAATGTCCAATGAACATCTATATCTTTGTACTAGACCTTTATGTACTAGACCTATATGAAATTTTAAATTATAAAGATTTTTTTTTTATTTTTAAATGAATATGTGTCAGTTAAAGGCCGACATGAAAATATGTTCCTGAGATTTGTTCATGTAAGATGGTTGTTATTGAACAGTACCTCTACACCATCCTCTGCACAAGTGTTTTTTGTTTGTTTTAAAAAGTCAAAGTCAGAACTATCATTGATGAATCATTAGGAAAGATGAATTGGAGTCAGCACTCTTGCTGGACATTTTTGAGAGAGCTGCTTAATTCAACACAAGAGACAAAACAGAACTGCAACTCACAAAACAGATCATTTACAGGCCTGGGGAGTGTTGCACAAAGACTAAGATCGATTTTAAGTTGGACTTAACTATGGCAGACCTCTCATGCTGCTGTTTTCTCGCACCATTTACTGGCATTGGTATCTCAAGGGACGTAACAATCATGGTCACAAATCTACAGAATTTACATTTTTTGATAATTCATTATTGAAGGAAAAATATTTTCTAAAGATCATAATTGAGAGAGCAATGGTCAGAGCTAAAAGTGGTATGAACGGCCTGCCATAGTTAAGTCCAACTTAAAGTCGATCTTAGTCTTTGCGAAACGCCCCCCTGATCATTTAGTATGAAGAGGAACTTACCTCGATATCTACATTGGTAGAGTCTGAAGCTCCGATCAGAAGGTAGCTTATAGTTTCTGCAATATCTGGAAGAAGAAAAAAACAGCAAACATTATTTATATCATCACGTTATTCAGTATCAAAATCAAACCAAGGAACATAACATTATTATATGTGCATTTCAAAAACGTTATGCCCGGTCATGCAATGATCAATCACATGCAGGGCAACAAAAAAAGAATAATACACTGTGACATTTAATAACTAGATGGAACTTCGACTGCACGCAGTCGAAAATGATGCCTCCGCCATAGAGCGATTTTACAAGCCACAATACAGAACCAATTTTTCAAATTCAAGTTTAATTGTAATCCATTTATAACAGATTCTCAGAGTATCGTGATTGCAAGCTATTTTTCATATACATGTATGAACCTTTTATCTTTGACCTCATGACCTTAAAATCTAATCATTTCATTGGCTTTGCAAGATACATACATGTCTTGAGTTTGATGGTAATCCGTCCATCGGTTCTAAAAATAATGTGATCACAAGCTATTGTTTCATATATAATGAGCACCATGATCTTTGACCAGATTGATTTTTATATAGTTAACACCCTTCTGGCTCCCAGCAGAGGGCTTATGATAACATGGCAAAGAAATTTGAAAACAAGTCATTATTAATATCTCACTTTAAACAAATAGCTGTGAAGCAAGGCTAGGACAGTTTACACAAACACACACGAATGATAACATAAAAAAATTTATGATTTTTTTTTTTTGCCTTTTTTTTTTCAACGATTCATTTCTTTCTTTTATTCCTCCATTTAACATAAGAGTTCTATCTGACATTGTTTATACATTTCAAAAAGAAATCCCATCTTACTTTGTTTGAGCAGCTGCACAGCGAGGCTGGGGCAGTTTGCACACATGAGTGATAGCATACGAATCACCATGATGAACGTCCCTGTACTGATGATTGGGGGTGTCACTACCAGCTGAAATAAAAGAAACAAATAAAATACTCTGTAAACATCAATAATCACTCATCATTTAAGGGAGTGAGGTGTAAACAAAAAGTTAAAGATGACCCCTTTATACCATGTTGTTATCATACATCTAAAGTTATAAGATTATAATGTATAAATTTTGATGTATATGGAATGACTAAACATCAAATCAAATCAAATCAAATAAAAACTATGAGAGATTTGATTTCCAAAGCAGATATATCATTTTCTTGATAAGTATTGATTGCCTGATTTTTAATAGGCAAAATATTGTCCGTTTATAGCATAATATAGAGCAATGTATGTTCCATTGTTAAGAAAGCCAAGGTAAAAATATCTGAAGTCATTTCAAATTACATAGAGCAGTTATATCATAATGTGATATAAACTGCAGAAGGAACGGACTAGTACCACTACTACTACAATTACCAATACTACTACTACCACTACTACTACTACTAATATCATCATTATCATCATTATTAGTATTATTATAATCATTACAATATAGATCAGACAGTTTCAACATACCAGTTGTTGTAGGTTGGTGAGAAGTCCATGTTCAGCTATGAGCAATAGAAGCTTTTCATCGTTCTGATAGTTATCAACAAGACGGGCGAAACACAGGCAACAGCTCTCAACAGACTTCTTATCCTGCACAGCGAGAGAAAGAGAGAGAGAGAGAGAGAGAGAGTAAGTGTGTGTGTGTGTGTGTTCATGAGTAGGTAATACATGTCCTTGTGGTACAGTCAAACCTGTCTTAGAGGCCACCTCTATATAAAGGCCACAGCTCTCTACAGACTTCAGCCAGAGAGAGAGAGAGTGTTCATGAGTAGGTAATACATGTCCGTGTGGTACAGTCAAACCTGTCTTAGTGGCCACCTCTATATAAAGGCCACAGCTCTCTACAGACTTCTTATCCTGCACAGCCACACATAGAGTGTTCATGAGTAGATAATACATGTCCTTGTGGTACAGTCAAACCTGTCTTAGTGGCCACCTCTATATAAAGGCCACCTGTCTATAGTGGTCAGCTATATTGCCTTCCTCTCGAAGGAAACATGTTGAAGAACCTCTCTGGAAGAGCCACCTGTCTACATAGGCCACTTCATGTGTTTCCCTTAGGTGGCCTTTATAGACAGGGTTGACTGTATCTTGAATACAATATATCAAAAATAGTTGGAAGCAAAGGTAAAACTTTCTCACCTACTTTTTATCCTTGAAAGAAATAGTTTTAAAATAAAGGCAATGCATACCATTTAGGAGTTTCTACTGTAAATTTTCAAAAAAAATCTCCTTCAATTCGGCCATCTGGCCGTGACTGATTATCTTATCAATAAACCAATTTAAATACATAAAAATTAAGAAATAATAATTCAGATTTTGGAATCATTCTGGATTGTTATGTGCTATACCTGGTGTTGAAGTCTTCCAGTGAGCAATGGTAACGAGTTGGCGACCAAATTAAATTCATCCGGTCCCATGCTTTGGCAACAGTTAGCTGCAACAGCCAAGGCATTTCGCTGGGCAGTTATTGAGAAGAACTCGATGTAGAGAAGGCATGCAGAGAGACCACCCTAGAAGAAGCAGCAAAAAAGAAATGTAAAATTGGATTTTTTTTTTTCTTCAAGATAACATGGGAAAAATAGGTGATTAACAAATGACATTAATGTAATTTAAAATATGAGTTCACAAAAAAAAGTGTTAGGACAATGAGTGCAACCTCAATGGATTCTCCAAAAAACATCACTTCTAAGGAGCTTATTTTTCATTGCTGTCCAATTTCGGGTAAAGGGTATCTAATTGTTTGACCCAGGACCCGAGGCTCTCAGGCAGGACCAGGGTACCAGGTTTTCGAAGTCCCAGCCGTTCTTAGTACAATCTTTCAATCACAGCATGTAACATGATGGTAAAAACATTATCATTGTCCACAATATTGTTTCAAAATGTAACAGGGTTTCTTTTTTCTTTACATAACACATTCACACATTTTGTAATGATTGTTCATGAGTAAACCAAAGAAATATGGCAATGTACACAGCCTAACCTCAAGGACATGAAATCTCCTTTAAGAGAAGACTACTGAAAACAATGGGTACATGAGAACGTTCCCACTACCATTTATCTTCTATGATTAAGTGTAGGGTTTCTTACTGCCTGAAGTATGGCTTTGCTGTGTCTTCGGGACAGCATCTCCAGAGCCGTTAGAGATTGCTCAGCAACATCCATGCACTGGATCACTTGAAGCTAGAATGAGTAAGGAAAAAAACATGGCAAACATTAAGGGGAGATGGTCATCAGTTTCCATGTGTAGTAGGTCATAATTCACTGACACTAGACTTGGTGAAGATACCATGAATGAATGTACATGTCAAACGTGACTTTACAAACTTTTTATAATAAGGGGTTTATAATCAATCTCTCATACTGTACCTAACTTCAACCTAGGACCAAGGGTCAAGGTTCAATTGTAGTTTCTTCCTTTTTACAATTTGTGTGAACCCTCTATCTTTCTTGCTGTGCAGACCTTTTCTACCTTCACATCTCCATCTGTCTCGATTTAAGCTCATTCTTGTGTTTAGTTTCTCTCTCTCTCTCTCTTTATCTCTCTCTCTCTCTCTCTCTCCACCCCCTCCCCCTCTCTCTCTCTCTCTCTCTCTCTATCCCCCTCTTGTTTCCTTCTACAACAGTTTCTCTGTTTTCTTCTATTTTCTTAATTTATTCTTATTCCAACTTTGTCTAATCTTTGGTAGCTCATCTTTCTTTCTATTTGTTTAAACATTACAAGTAAAACATGTATATTATATATATATATAAAAAGTAAGAATCTTACTTTCTCTAGGAATACCGGTATTGCATCCATGACGACAGATGATGACCTCGGTAGAGCCTCCATCATGTAGGTCAGTGCACGGCAGGCATGGTTCATCTAGGGGTCAAAGGTCAAAACAAGGAATAATGTTTGGAGCAACATATGACAAACCAAGACTCTGACTGACCATTACATGATAAATGCATGTACCCATGTAGCAACTAGACATTGTGATATACCAATCAATAACTATAATTGTAATCTGAAGGATCAGTCTGTTTAGATTAAACATAACACAAATATGTGCAAGCATGTATGTATCACAACGACCAAGAACAGGTGATTTGATAAGCTTCCTGAGCAATCTCAATGCAGACAAACATATTTGTTCATGCAGCGTGCAACATACCTACACTGAAAGGAGAACCTTCAACATACTTTAGGTGGTCATTCTAGGAATATCACTACAACGTTTTCTTACATGGTGTTCTTCTCTTCACAAAAAACTATTAGGGACACCAACTTTAATTAATTGGATTTGCCTAAAAATGGATACTGACATGTTTCAGAGATGAAAGGCCCTGAAATCTGACACAAGCGTGTAAATTTGCATCCCTGTGTTTCTATCTCGCAATTTTTTTTTGATTGGGGGGGGGGGGTAATGGTCTCTGATTTTGTTTTAAGGTTGCTTGTCCTTGGAGGATTGGGGTGTACTCACGATGTCAAAGTTGTGTTCCATGGAGAGTAGGCTGATGAGGGCGGGGACCACCTGTTTGACGGGGAATCCCCCCAGCGTGTCCTCGTTGCCCATCACCAGGAGCTGGCACATCTCGATCACAGCCTGCAGCTGCTGGCTCTCGTCTCCGCTGGCCTGCAGGCCCGATAGTAGTTGGTGAGCTTTGCTGCCTGGTAGGGTACAAGGAAGATTGAAAAGACAGGATGAGCTAGGGTAATAATTTCCAAAGCTCTTTGGAAGCACATAGATTTTCATAACGTATTATGCGCTATACAAGAACTGAACTATTATATTATTATTATTATGGTGTGTGTGTGTAATTGGGTTTTTTACAGACGTGTATCAACCAGATATGATTATTTAAGTCTGGGGACCGACCTTTAACGTCACCATCCGAAAGACGTGACTCAGTTTCGAACCGGGGTCGCCTGAGCCAGTTTATAGGCGTAGACAGAGAGCTGACTAAGTGAACGTGCCGCTCGACCAACTCACATCTCCCTAAATGCATATCTCCCTAAATGAGTATGGGCTAAGAGTAACCCCTTTTATAGATGAGGAAAACTATTTGTTTGATTTGAAAATTGTTAAGTTATGAGTAAATAAGTCTGCACAGACCAGTCAGAAGAAGGCTTTTTTTTGCATGTCTGGTAATTTTTCACGAGACAATTCGCTTATGAGCACTTCAAACATTTTAAAGAATGAAAACGTATGTGTTCTTTATAGACGGGTTTGACTGTATTTGGTTATTATGGACAGGTGGTCTTTCTATGCAGGTGGGTCTTCAAGGGGGTCTGAATATACTTACTAGCTCCAGACCCCATGCTGCGTTGTAGAAGCTGGTGCATGCGCGGTCCAAGAGCGTTGAACAGATGTGGAGGTACCCCTCGGGACTCCAGAAGAGCTACGAGGCAAAACAGAAACAAGACATCATCATTTATTGATGTCAGCATTTTCACTCTTACCAGGGGTTACTGAATTTCACGCCATAATGACACTCCCTCCCTCCACTTCTTGGTTCAAGTAACTTCCTCATTTAGACTAAATTTACTGCTTTCTTTCTTCACCATATCTTTCCATGAAATCTTCAGTCTTCTTCTCCCTCTTATGCCATCCACTTCCAGATCCCAAGCTACATTCAGAGATCCATCATCTTCCTTTCTCAACACATGACCCCCTTCCATCTCAACCCGCTTCTCTTAACTACTTCCACCCACAGTTTCTTCTCCTTCTTCTCCTTCTTCCTCTTTCTTTCTTTCTTTCTTTCAGCAGTTATTGCCTAATTTATGACAGAGACTCAAGAGCACATCATTCAGAAATATTCATGGAGAATACAATCCTTTGATCACCTAGCTTAGCAAGCAGCACAAGGAGGTTGGCTGGCATGATGCCAAGAAAAATATATTACCTTGTAGTCTCGTAACTTCAGACTCGTCAGCGTCGCCTTTGCTGCCGGCTGCTAAGGCCGAGGCGCCTGTGCTGGATCCCGCGGCTGAAAGAAACAATTCAAAAACATCAATTTTTTATTTTAAGTATTTCATCTTTAAAAATCTATAAGAGTGGATAACAATGGACAACTGTTTGAAACAAATAGCATATTACTGTAATACTAACAATGACTATACTCAAGTTTTGAACCCTGGAACTATAAGACTCTATCCTATATTGGTGTCGAAATACCAATGACTATACTTGGGTCTTGAACTCTAAACATTCTAAATGACTGAGGACACTTACCAGTGGCATCCTGTGCCGACCCTCTTCCAATGCAAAAGTAGCATATGTATTAGCCTATATTGATGTCAAAGTAGGCCTACTAATGAATATACTTGGGTCTTGAACCCTGGACCTTGTGAATGACAGAGGACACTTATCAGTGGCTCCCTGTGCTGACTTGTCAGATGCGGTAGGAGCATTAGTTGGGTTAGCATATTATCCCCTATAATGCTCTATCCTATATTGGTGTCAAACTACCAAAGACTATACTTGGGTCTTGAACCCTGGACCTTGTAAATGACCGAGGACACTCACCAGTGGCTCCCTGTGCTGACTCGTCAGATGCGGTAGGAGCATTAGTTGGGTTGGCGTCAGTATTAGCATCCCTTCCTCCAGTTCTGCCCTCCTGTCGGCCAGAGCCCCCTGGCCCTCGCTTACTCATGCCCGAGCTGCGCCGGCTCCTATTGTAAACACATCACAGTAAATATATTACATTTTGTTTCGGCTACTTAAGTAATCATCATGCTCATTGATCTTATTATTAACATAGTTGAAGACTTTGTACATGTGATTTTTATTTATTTACATGTATGGCCAATCTTATCCACTAATAATTTTTTTTTTTTTTTTTTATATCTCCAAGAGCTATTTTTGCAATATATTTTTAATAAGATGGTACTCTTTGATGCAAGTGTTACCAAGGAAACCATTATCTCTCGTCTCTCTCTCTCTCTCTCTCTCTCTCTCTACGTACCTTGTGCTTGCACACGTTCCCGTGGTGGTTTCTGTTGACCTCTGACGGAGAGAATCGGAGCGAGCGGTCGATGACCGGCCCTTTCCCTTCCCTGCAAAAAAGAAACACAGGAGATGCATCAGACAAATGTGTGACATAAAGCACAGGATCTGGTTAATGGACACATACAATTTACATGTACATGTACATGTAGTCTATTAATAGCAGTATAATAATTTTAATAATCACCAAAAAGGTAAAGTGTGTATCATGAGCAATTAAATAAGCATCATGAAAGATGAAATTTTCGCCACAATGAAATGTTCACAAATCATGAGTAGTTCAGATATGTTCAAGTCCTTGACTTAATCACATAACTCTGACAAAACACTCAATTTTAAAATTCATGAAAGTTTTAGCTTTGTAAAAATGGCAGAAGTTGACACATCACTTTCATGTCGCACAAGTTCTGGTTTTAGGGTAGAAGCTGCAAAGCACAAAATCAAAATCAATGCCATGTTTTTTTTTCTTCTCTCTCTCTCTCTCTCTCATTCAATTTTTTACTTCTTCTTTAAAGCATAAAGTGTTTTGTCTTTGTGATAATATCAATAGTATATCCTGTTTACCCAGGCTAGCCTCATCAGTATTAATACCGTTCTTCCTGAAGGCCCTGCAGTCATATCATTACCTTGGCTTTAGCCGAGCTACACTGAAAAGGTGTCCAAGCATTCAAGGAATTTTTTCCTACCAAGTACCCATGAACCTCACCTGGGTGGAGTGTGGCCGATGTTGATTAATGTCTTACCAAAAGATATTAGTCTTTGGACTAATTAATTAGACATAAATCTTTGGACTAAGAAATGTATTTTTTTCCTTGTGGAAATTGAATTACTGGTTAACCCACCTTTGACAGTTGCTTTGTGGTTGCTACTCTGCTTTCTGGCTTTTGGCTGTGACGCAGAAGCCGATGAAGATTGCTTGGCGGTAGCGGGCTTGGCAAGTTTCTTATTGCTTTTCCTCTTGGCCTGTGCTGCTGCTTGCACAGGGGTTTTCTGTATTGCAGTTTTGGAGACCGTCCCTTTGGCCTTCTTAGAACCTGCTTGGTCGCTTGGCGTAAGGCTTTTGGCTTTGGTAGCACTTGCGGTCAGATCGTTTGCTTTGGTTTGAGGTTCACCAAAGGTAACACTGTTCAGTTTAGGTTCCTCCGACTTGGTGAAGGAGGTGGAAAGGGTGGTGGTAGTCCTGAGACCTAGGCGGCGCGGGGAGTAGTAGTCCAAGGCCTCAAATTGGTAGGGGTGATGTCGGGAGTATGAGCGTAGGGAGCGGGATGTAATGTTTATATTCACCAGGCCACTTTTCGAATCACTCGACACACTAGGTTCGGAGCCCTCTAGTTCCCCTGTGGGAAGGGCTGCACTTGTGAAAGAACTCCCGGCGAAACAGACGCTGCCTGTGGAGTCCGATAAGCTAAAGCGACTTGATCCTCCAGAGAGGGAAGACCACGCTGACGAAGCGGAAGACGTGCTCCCGCGTCGGCGCTGCTTAGAGTCCCGCGAGTGCGCGCTCTCGTTGCCGCTGACGTTGTTCTGGACAGAGTCCTCGCTCTGCAGGAGGTTGTGCTTGGAAAGCTCGACAGTCTTTTTGGATTTCTTTGGGAGGTTGTGACGTTTGCTCTTGAGAGTGGTCACTGGAATGCACACTTCGTGTTTGTGTCTATTGTTTTTGATTAGCTGAGCACCGCTGCTGCTGTCAGCGTTAGAGGCATCCAAGAGAGTACTTGATGATACCTTGGAAGGTGGAGCTCCGTGGCTGTCGGTTGAAGCCTTCCTCTTGCTTGCACTGGTGAGAGTTTGCTTCTTGCTGCAATACAAAAAACACACAAATAGGTGGATATGTAAACAAAACAAAAAAGAACATTTGAACAGCTTGTGAGGTATCTGTGTACACAAACCCTCCATTTGCATGTGCCTATCACTCTCTTTTGTAAAATGTAAATTTCTAATTTTTTTTACATTCAATTAAAACAACTTCACTTGAGACGAGAGGGACATGGTTACATCCAATAGAAATGCAATAGGCATGATGCAAGTCTCCTGTCTTGAAGACACCTGATGCTTCTGGTGATTCTCAAACCAAATCTACAAGTCAACTGATCACCTGATAAAATTAACTGTATCTTTCTACCAAAAATTACAGCTTCAACTCACCTAGACGTGATACAAGTTTCATGCCTTGAAGGCACATGCTTCTAATGATTCTAATACTCAATCTTCAACAGCTTAAAGTTGCTCAAGCGTGGGTATATAGTCGTTCGTGAAGTAGGCAACTTGGCGATCACCCCCGATCACTACATAACACTGAGCCAACGGGTATTACGCTCCTGTGCTTATGTCCGTGTGCTGCCCTCTATATACCCACGATTGAGCGACTTTAATTGAATCAACCTACCTTGACTTGATGCAAGTCTCCTGTCTTGAGGACACTTGATGTTGTTTCTGGTGATTTGATAGGTCTTGTACAAGACTGGCTACCGAAGATCCAGCGGTTGAGGAGGCCACGGCGTTGCTAGTAGTGGTAGACGTGGTAGCAGTGGCAGCAGCACCTCGCTTTGATCGTCGGTGTTTGGACCCCCCTAATTGGTGGCAGCTAGGGCTCTGGTCGGCCATAATAGGCACCGGTCCTGGGACGAGACATTCCCAAAGGTTCCTCAGGTCAGGCGAATGATATCTGCTCTCTGGAAGACACAAGCAAAGATTCAATAAATTTCCCTTCAATTTGTATATCACTAGCACTTCTTGTTTTACCCAATGATTATGTGAACTGAGTGGTGCATGTATAAGGCCTAGGAGAATTTAGTAGTCAACAGAAGAACAACAAAATATTACCATTATTTACATCTAAGATGTTCACATAAGGTTCATCATTCAGGCAAATGATATCTGTTTTCTGAAAGATGCAAGCTGCATTAATTTTGTTTTTGGTTGTTTCACATGTTAATTTAATGTCAAGAAGGGGGGGGGGGGAGTGAATTGCGTTTTTCACCTCACTGCAGGTACTTTTATGCATCTGGAGGAAGGGCATGAACGTGGTATTTTGTGGTTTTTTCTTTCTTTCTTCATTTTTTCTATGGCTTTTTTTGTTTGTTTCTTGTTCTTTGTTGTTTAGTTTAGTTTAGTTTTGTTTTTAGTTTAGTTGATTTATGACAGGTTAATACAGGAACTACATATACATGTATAGCCAATTACTGTAAACAATTTAGACAATTTGTTCCGACTGAAATGTGTCATGTAGATATAGTCAATGCGATTTTACTGCCGTATTTGCCGGCATAAAGGCTGCAGTATTTTTGGAAGAGAAAATATCAAAAAGTCTGGGTGCGGCCTTTGCGCTACAAGAGTAAACAACAAAAAAAATCGCAATTCACAACCATGAAAACAGCACAAATTTGTACATATGGGACTACAATGAATGGTACTGGAAATTTCTAGAATAACTGTCATGTCAATAACACATGTCTTACCGACAATTTCGTGTTATATTGTTGACATGAAGGGCAAAGTTTTGTCAATCTCTTAAATAAACTTCATAACTTACCAAACAAAAAGTACTGGTAGATCTAGATCTAAGTTTGAGCTATCGCTAAAGCAATCCTCGCAGCCGGAGAAAAAGCCGAAATAAGACGAAATCTGGCTTGCTGCCTATGATGTTGGCCAAAAAGTTTTTTTTTTTTTTTTTTATTTGTTGGTTGTCTACGAAACGTCAAAATCCGGGGCGCTGCCTTAACGCCGGCAAATACGGTACATATATTTTAATGCATCTTATTATTATTATTAATCTATTTTCATGCTGCCAAACTTGTTTTAACGACCACCGGTACATGGTTTTAACAGTAAATTACTGTATATTTTATTGCCACTTATCACAGGTGTGCAGCCATTGGTTGGGTTCTCAACCTTTCCTGTATCTCGAGGCATGTTTGATTTTCGACACCGGGGGTATCTCAATACATAAATTATACCAAAGAAGTTCAAATAAAATATGTAATTTCAAGAAATAAACCAACTGTCGCATTCAGTAAATGTTTCAAAAATGGCAGCCCTTTACATTTCACTAAAATTCTATGCCGCAAAATTTCTGGTTTCATTGTATTCTTTCCTATAAAAGGTATGTACATGTATTAAAGTCATACTTTAAAAGCAAGAAATAGTCATTATAAAATGATGAAATGCCCCCAAATGGACACAGAGCCTCTCTCATATGCCTTACTGCCTCGAGACTCTGAATGATACACATGTACCGGTATATTGATTTCCCTTGTCAGACAATCTCATAAACCCATAAGAATAAAGTATGCACATGTTAAGCCCTTTATATTGACAATTCCCTGTCCTTCCTTGCAGTAGAGGAAGATTACAGTGTGTCATAAAATTGGTCTTTTGTGTCATCATTCCACACGTTCACACTCAAGCTCAAAAGCATGACATGACAATGGTCCAGTCATCTGCACACATCAAAGGCTGTGTATGAACGTGTACATGTACATTACATGTACATTACATACACAAACAGGTGTAATAGGTTACATCTGTAGTACTGTGTATGTACATGTACATGCGTACATGCAAACATACCTGTATACCTTTCACAACAGAAAGTAGGATTCTTTCAATGCAAAATTAGGGATACAATCTATTTTGTATACTGTTCACATAGAATATTTAAGAAAGAGAGAGGAATCTAGGGTTCAAAACAATAGCTTACAGGCAACAAAAAAAGAGGAATCATTCCACCAAAATAGGATTGATTGGAAACCATGTAAATAGCACATTTATCACATGTTTTACATGGACACTGGATCTACATGTAAGTGTCCAATAAACTATGTAATTATGAAAATATTTTATTTATCCCCCAACCTAAGAAATTGTGATTAATCGCTTCTGTGCCACCAGACTTTGTAAGAATGGTCATTAATTTGATAGCAAGTAACTCATTAAGGATTTTAAAGCTTCTGTTATGTTTCACTGTTAAATAAGGCATTAATTAGTCTCTATGATATTACATTATAAATTGTCTCATGAAAACGTAAACGTGATCACATCAATCCTGTGTTGTATGATTTACATTGGCTACCTGTAAGAGATAGAATCGATTTTTAAACTCTCAAGGATTGCATATGAATGTAAACACAATGATGCTCCCAAGTATTTGCAAAATAATATTTCCAGTCGTCGACCAATTCGCAATCTCTGTTCATCTTCAAAACATTCCCTTAGTTACATGTACATCTACCAAACATATGGGCACCGTGCTTTTAAGTATGCCATACCAGAACTATGGAACAATCTCCCAGAGTCTCTAAAATGTTGTCCTTCACTACATCAGTTTAAATCCGACTTAAAAACATGTCTGTTTCGATCATGCCAGTCTTAAATCATAAAGTAAACATGTGAATTTTGTAATGGATTTGATTATTGTAAGTGATAAGCGGTGAAAACTCTATATTTTTCATGGCTTCCCTCTCTTTCTCTCTCGTATATAAGCGCATACAGACAATTATGTAATATGTGCTATATAAGAATTGAACATTATTATTATTATTTAATTGCATGTAGGATACCTGTTTCTGTACAGAGAAATAAAACTAGAGCCATACATGGTCCATACATAATGTACACCAATAAATTCCATTCATTAATCACAGACAGTAGTTTCTACATGTACTTAAGTACATGTAATGTATGTAGCACCTACATGTACATGTATGTTGAAGTTGAGCTATTTTTATCTCTCTCATATATGGTTACCGGTACATAGACTGATAAATCATTGACCACATCCAAATTTTGGGGCGATTTTCATCTTATCTGAGCTAAACCCCTCCACAGGGGGGGGGGGGGGGGGGGGGGACCACAAACTTGGCCAATCAAAAGTCTTCGTCTCTTCTATGAATGGCAACTTTGAGGAATCTATTCCTATCTTTATGATGCAAGATGACCAGCCTATATACATGTAATAACTACTACTTTATGGATTTACTAATGCATACCAAACTGTGTTCTGATTCGGAAGATACATGTAATGTTGTATCTTATTCAAAATAAAGAAATCTAAACAAATACAACATGCATCTGCAATATAAACAAATTTCCCATGGTCATATATGCATTGTAAAATCTAGGGAATAGAAGGCTCAAATGCCTGCAAATTTAATTTTAGTATGATATGTTTCATGAACTTAATCAAAACTAATGTTTTTTTTTTTTTTTTTTTTTTTTTTTTTTTTTTTTTTTTTAGTTTTGATTTATGGCGCTATGCCTGGCAATGTCTCCCAGCTCAGTAATCAGTGTTGACTCACCACTCGGAAACTACAACAACACTAAAATTTGTCTGTCATCTTGGTTTGAAAGTAATCTTTCTAATAGATCTCAATATGTAGTGTATAATAATAATTCCTCAATTTTTTTTATATAACAAATGGTGTTCCACAAGGTACTATCCTAGGACCTAGTACTCTTTTGTTTTTAATTCACATTAATGATCTTACACATTCTTCTAAAAACGACATTGTTACTATTATTTTGTGACAAGTTTACAAGCACAAATCAGCGCCTTTAACTGCACCTCGATGTTAAATGAAGGTCCTTCCCCGCGTGGGTTTTCGACAACAAAACAACAACAACAACCAAAAAAAAAAAAAAAAAAAAATTTTTTTTTTTTTTTTTTGTTTTGTTTAAATGTCAAATTCGGGGGTGCGGCCTATACGGCGGTGCGGGCGGTGCGGCCTTTACGCCGGCAAATACGGTAAACAAAAATTGCTCAATTTGATATTGCAACATATCCCTTTGGGAATCACCTATACACAGTTACTATGCAGTGAGTTGTTGGCAATATATAGCAATAAATCTTGAATTTATTATATAAACGTGTGTCACTCTGTAAATTATGCCAAGTTGGTCAAAGAACCTGGCAACCTTGTGCACTCTCTGATGACTGTGATACAATGCCATAAATCTGTATGCTAGTCCTACATGTACATATTTATGTCTGTGTTTTACAACAAGAAAAAATACATGAAGGGCTACATCACATGTACATCTACATGTACTGTAGTTATTTTGTAAATGGCCGAGTTAATCTACATTGTACTTTTGTAGCTCATGGCAACAATGACAAATGGCAACAACAACAACAAAAAGTTAACAGTCTTTGTCAAAATCATTTCAAGGATTATTATTCAATGCAAATTTTTCTGCTCAAATGAACATAGAGATATTTTGTCTACTTTATTTTGGCATGGTCTATTTTACCATTGAGCCATGCTGTACCTGAGTTTAATGTTATTTGATGCAGTCAGTTGACTCAGGAACTTGTATGGTTTGCACTGCCTGGAAATGTGCGTCACATGTTCAGCAGTGAAGTGCATAGTCCATTTCTGGTTCCATCACTACTACACATGTTACCTGAATACAATGAACTTTCATAGATCAATACCTATGTAAGCCCAAGTGCAATGTTATTCCTCCTTTCCTTTTTCCATTTTTTGTCCTTGTATTGTAAATTCTCTCTATTGGTGCATTTAATCGTGTCTTGCCATTCGATATGTACATATTGAACCCCACTATCGAACCCCACTATACGATCGTGATTTGCGGGATGTCGGGTTTATCGTCTCTTCACGATACAAAAATAAAGGCCTTGTCTCTGCGCAGCTGCTTTGCGCCGTTTGACCCGGGAAGTAGACAGTTTCTCAGAGGTCAACTACACAAACATGCTTGTACAACAACATGACACAACACATGGCGCGCGCTAGCCTCTGAACCGGAAATTAACCTGGGAGGTCCGATTTGTATGTGGGATTCAAAACAGCTTTGCGTTTATCATCTCTCAGAAACGTGATTCTGGCTGTATGTCACATTCAAAACTCACCTTTTTCGGCGTTACAATATGCCCATATCTAAAGATGTTTGAAAAAGGCTTTGCGTTTATCACCTTAAAAATTTGCCTGAAAGACGTTTGAGAAACCTGATTCTAGGCAAAAAATTGGTCAATAAACGCACCCTTACACATGTGCTACTTGTTGCATTTCTAGATATACCTATCTTGTGTTATCATTTTTAAAGTGATTCAGTAACATTGCCTCAGATTCTGAAACAAAATCCTGGATTTAGCTCATGCTGCAATCATAATTATAAACCTTCAGGTCAGTCAGGAATTCCATGACTTTTAAAAGCTGATCGCCTGTCTAATTATCAAGATATTTATGATTGGATATCGAAATTTCATTTTTTGTTTTTTAAAACACTACAGTCTATTGGGGAAAATGAGTATGGGAAGAACGGTCACTCAAAGATTTTTACTTTTTTGAGGCAATTCATGGTCATTTTAAAGCGCTTTTTTTTTTAGGGCTTCAATAATACACCATATCACTGACACTGATAACACGTAGGGCCATGCATCTCAGATTTAACATTGTTAAACAATGCCTTTAAGAAATTATAAGTGCCCTGATCACCATCTGGGTGGACGTGGTGTGTGTTATGAATGTCTGCATGATTATCCATGAATACATGTTATACTGTATGTATGCAAGGATGCCAGTAATTTCTAGTTATTTAGCATGAAAATAGCAGCATGTTAGAGTCCCATATGCTCAGTACCATATTAAGACTGGAAAAAAAAGACTGGGGAAAAAAGCCTGGAATGGAGTGCTAAAGAGGTAACAGAGCCTGAAATCAGGCAAAAAACAGCAAAATTCTTTCCTTTTTAAAGTTACATCCTATTCCTTTCAATCTTCATACAACCTCCAGGCACAGCCAAGCTATCTTGTCCCATATGTTACCAACCACCAACCATAGGATACCAGTATATTCTATTAATAGCAAGCCCTACTAGGGTTCCAACCAAATATCAAGCAAAATGAAGTGGGTTTTTTTACGTGGTAACATTTTGGACATAAAATGACCACATATGTTGGAATTAGCCTTTCATTTTTTTCCAGTAATTTATCCTCTCTTCCTTCCTCTCTCTACCTTCTCCTCCCATCCCCCCTTCCTCCCTTGAACCCCCCCCCCCCCCCTCCCACCCCCACCCATGACTTTCCTGCCAATGATTTTAAAGGTATACATGGATTGCCTTCTGACCTCAATCTGCCTTTGCCCTACTACATGTATGTACATGCTTTGAATGACAGCTTCCATAGCAGACACATACATACATACATGTATGGCATTTTATCCATGACCTCTACGAGTGAATGGTATTTAACACATGAACACACAGCATTGCAATACATGGGGCACAGAGTAGAGCTAGAGAGAGCTTTGACATCACAATTCACAATAGATTTCTTCATCTGTAAAATAAATTGCAAATGGAAACCCTATTCTGTCAAATGTGAGCCTCAACTTGAAGCACCCCCATGACGTTTTAGGGGAGGGAGGGAGGGGGGCTTCTTGAGTAAAATGTAAACAAACTATTTCTGTCAAATCATTCTCTTATTAGAGTTTCCCAATTGTGTTTCTCTATTACAACATTTTTTTTTTTAAACAAGTGCTGAATTGTGTGAAGTGCATGTACATATAATTAATATTACAATTTATAACTAGATATATACGGTACTCCAAATCTTTGTCCTAAATTGAACGTTGCACAGTGACTGTAGGGCCTACACAGTCCCTAATATGTAAACTTAGCCTGCTCTGATTCTCTCATTAACATTTTTTTCAAAAGGAATAGAATAAAATGCGAATCTCTAGATAGGCAAGAAAGAGAAAGAATTTTTCATTTATATCTTATCAACGCGATCTTGAATCATAAATTCCAAAATAATGTAATCGGAGTGGCAGAAAGTGGTTTTCAAACCTTGAAGGAAGAAGTCCCCAATACAACTTGTGCCACATGCAGTACATACATGTAGGACCTACAGTGTATACTTTGCATCATGAATAGGCTACACAAAATGTGCACATTGCTTTCAATTATCTACTTGAACTTGTTTACATACATGTAAATGACGTCCGGCATGCAACAACACGTGTACATACATGTATTATACATGTACCGGTAAGCTTAAAGGAAAAGGCCTTTCTCCATTCCCTTTAAAGAGATGGTTTATTGATTTCAAACTTGACTGAATTTGGTATCATTGCAATCGAAAAATTACACTGAGTAAAATCATTACATTTGTGTAACTTGTACATTCGAGCGAAATTTATAAAAGTTGATTGAACTTGACGAAAAATCAACCCACTCAACGCCCCGGAAACATCGTAAGTCAGCTGATTTGTGAAGTGACGCCACAATATGAACAGCGGGCCGCTCAGCTGAAATGATTGACGACGGTGCGAGATGCAGTCTGCGTGCTATTCACATGTATTGCATTGACTCTCGAGTACCGTACCCATTTATACCTAACGCTGTTTACCTTCATCAAAATCCCCTGGAAATATGGATATGGACGAAAACATACTTGATTTGAGTTTTGAGGAGATAGAAGAAGGCTCCTCCATGGCATGGTTTTGGTTCTTAACCTGACTTTAGTCTAGATAAATGGTATAAATATAACTCCCAAAAAGCGAGTGAATATATCGTCGATGTATTTAGCGTTCAAGTTTCCCGCACCTAGTAGCTGTGCGTGTGTACTCTGTCTCTGTGTGTGCAATATCGCACGTAGGCTACGTAGTATGCGTGCATCACATCTAGCGCAGCTTGCTAGCCAGCCTAGCCCGTAGCCCAGCGCTCGAGCTAGCCGTGAATTGCGAACCGGACTGATCTGTTTCTCTCGGTTTATCAGGTCTTACGACTTACTTCATCAAAAATGTAAATTAATCAGCCTAATCACACATGTTTGTAATGAATATCTGGACAAATTCTATGTAAATTTGTCGCCTACTTTACTCCAAAAGAGTCGTTAGGTTAGCATGCAAAATGTCCTTTGCCTTCCCAGATCAGACACATACACGCTGAAGTGCCCTCAGAATATGTGATTAGTTTTCCGATTTTTATGCTCAAATGTGACGGAAAAAAATATAAAAATTAAACAAAAATTTGTAGAAAGTATCATTTATTCAGTGTATCTCATTAAAAATGGCAAAAATAGAGGAAATATCACCACTGGCGGTAAATATACAAACAACGTTAACCCATATCTGGAAATTGCAATGGGTATCCAACATTGTCCCGAATGTGTGATGTAGGTTGTTCATATTGTGACGTCATCGTTTCGCGTGTAAAATAACGCCGTCAATTCACTTTGTGAGTGGATTCAGGAAAGGGTAACAAAATTGCATTTAATTTATTCCTCACAACAGTGAGGGCTTCAAAGGTACTTTGCTCATTTTGTTAATGTTCTCAGCAATCTGTAGAGGTGTAATTTGCCCATTTTCCACATTTCAATGAACCATCTCTTTAAAGGTACTTCTTACACTAGAGCAGAGTTGAACTGCTTATCAATCAATCTCTCTGAGAATATCAGAACAAATTATCAAAAGATTGTAGAGGAAATTAGCATCAATTTTATGTAACATTAGCACAATAATTGTACCAAGTTACAAACACACTGTAATGCCAGCGTGTAATGCAATAATCATAGATATCATCATACAGTAACTACCTGTAGATGAGTAATCGAAAAGAAATTCCTGTCTTTGACACTATCTAAATGAATCTAATTGCTTCTGAATGCTTTTCAAGGTCTAATTTCAAAAGTTTGATAGTAACTAATAACCTTTCCTACATTGTATTTCCTCCATTATTTATGAAATGGCTGTTTTTTCCCCTAGCTATGAATCAAAACAAAAACATGCAATTCCAGGAAGACATCCTATTTGACCCAAATACGAGTACGCCAATAAAATATGACTTCTAATCCCATGTCTGTTCTTTTCTTTGCTCGTCTATCAGAAATTCACCCTAATTTGCTAATCTATTTGTAATCCAAACCTTCCACATTTCAGGCCACACCCTACTCGGTATGAGTAGCCCTGTCTTCACTATCTCGAGATTTCCAAATATCCAGCTATTTGAACTATTCCGATCGCAAACTATCCAGCTAATTTGCGTCTTCATCAGACCGAAGTAGCAAGTTGCGGGATATTGGGTCGGGATCGTCATCCCAAGATATCTTGGTCTAGTTTGCAAAATATCCAACTATTTCCGAACTAGCGGGATATAGTTTGCGACCGTCTTCATTAGACCGAAGTACGGAGTCAAATATCCCGATCCCATCATGCACAACGATTTCCGGTTTTCCGTGTTTACTAGTTGTACTAGCGCGCTGAGCGGTATAATGAAGACGCAAATTAGCTGGATAGTTTGCGATTGGGATAGTTCAAATAGCTGGATATTTGGCAATCTCAAGATAGTGAGGACAGGCCTAATATGAATGTAAAGCAGACGCTAGCATTAAGAGGGTTAAATCGTTAAGATTAAATGTATTCTCGTGACCTGTGCAATATGAATTAACCCACAGGCTACAGGAAATCTTGGTTTCCAAATTTTAATATCTTATTTCTCTATTTCTGGAGGGAAGCATGAAGAGTTTAGCTTAAAGCTAAAGTTGAGTTCTGGTAACGCTGGTCACGCAATTGAAAAACATTGATTTTGTATGACATAGGAATCAGTGTATATAATGTAAATTCATGGAGTCATAAAAGAATAAGAAATTGACTAGGGGCGTGTTTATGCTTAACTTTTTCTGGCCAGAATCAGGCACCTGTTACGCGTTTAGTTTAAAACACGGTTGCGTCCTTTCTCACTTTTGTAGAATCACCGAAAAACGGCGATCACGATCACCGATCGTAAACTCACAAAAATATGCGTTTACAATTTGTAAACCTCAAGTGGGTCTACGTAGCATGCACAGTGCAGGTTTGCGAATCCAGCTGCTAGGCCAATTAAGGCCACCCAGGGAGAATTGCCTGGAGGAGCCAGAGAAGTGAGCATAAACAGTACACCGTGGAACTGCGATTACGATGAGCGTTTACGACGAGCGTTACAAATCGCTCATTTTGCCTTCAAAATTTAAGCTTAAACGCACCATAGGTCTAGCAGAAATGTATATGGGATGGTACAAACATATGGCATGACAATTTGGTCTAACATTCAGCTATTCCACTCTTATGTTTCGAATCAGTGAAAAAAATACACGGGGGCTCAGGGCGAAATAGCCCCCAAAATGCCCAAAAGAGCCCCCGAAAATCAGAAAAGAGCCCCCTTAAATTTGCATAGAGTTCAATGCAAAACAAATTTTAGAATGTTATTTTCATGCAGGCAAGGTTGAAAAGTAGCCCCCGAAAAATAAATAATTTTTTCCCTGTTTCGAATATAATGAGGGCATTGGAAGAAGCATCCTTTTTAGGGGCATATTGTCTATAATATTCTTCTACACTCAATATCAGAAGTATGAAAAAGCTCATAAATAATTGTTGACTTTTCCCATAAGAAAGACTATGGAAGTGGCTGATACAAAATCAACTATTTCATCTTTCTCTTTAGAAGGATAAATGACCACGTGAGACCCTTCAAAGAAAATTATGGCGTAAAATGTAGGCCACAGTCCTACTTGAAAATGCATGCACATGTACATGTATACCAGTAGTGTATTCAGAACAACTATACATGTACATGTCATGTACAGAACAATGGAGATGGTAAATTGCCGTTTGGTCTACCATCCATAAGGTCTAATATCCATAAGGTCTAATAATCACTTGATTATTATCTATGATTAAATGGACATTAGACCACACAGAGAGTAAATAAAATGGACATTAGAAAAACTGGGAATTAGACCGACTGGCATTCAGACCAAATGGGAGGTAGACGTATTAGAGATTAGACCGAATGACCATTAGCCTGAATGGTCATTAGACCAAATGGAAATTAGACTAAATGGAAATTAGACCAAATGACTGTTAGCCTGAATGGTCATTAGTAACTCATTAGACTAAATGATAAGTAGACGAAATGATTATTACACTATGTGGATAGTAGCCTGACTGGCTGTGGACCATATGGGAATAGACCAATTGGGTTGTAGACAAACAAGTTGTAGACCAAACGGCTATAAACCTGACAGGCTTACACTTCTAATACACACATGTAAATTGTACAGAATGATATCACTCAAGACGTCAAGCAAAGGTCAACAAGAACTATTATATGCCATACATAATTATTAATTAGATTCATTGCATCGCTTTAATATAGTCCTAGGGGTCAGAATACTTGTAAATAAGCATAACTCTTAAGTACATGTAATCATTTGGCGCTCTTAGTTGATGACACATATTTTCATTTCTGAAATTTGAACCAAACCTACAAGGCAAACATGTACATTGTTCAAAAATAAATAAAGATTTAGGGACAAATAGCATGAGGTATTATGCTGTTTAGGACTTGCAATGGAAAAATCCACTATTAAATAGTCTTTGTTGTTTGATTTTGTTTTCTCTTTTTTTCTCTTCTTTCTCTTGTTTATTTCTATTTTTAGGCTCCATGCGTACAATTCCTCAAAACCAAGAGAACAAGAACTTTCAAGAAAATAACCATAATCTACTCTGAAGAGTGAAGAGAAGGACTGTAAAAGACAATTAACAGTGAATAATAATATATATATATTTATGAAAACTATTTATGAAAACTATTTATGGCATGTCACTGACCCTTACACTATTGACACAATGTATTACCGTATATAACGGTGTATAAACCGCACTTTTTTGCCGCCGAAAAAATTTCAAAGTCGGGGGTGCGGTTTATACACGGTACACCAAAAAAAAAAAAAAAAAAGTTTCAATTTATGCCCCTCCACCTGGCGCTATGCCTGGCAATGTCTCCCAGCTCGGTAATCGGTGTGTTGACTCACCACTCGGAAACTAGAACAACACTCAAATTTGTCTGTCATCTTGGTTTGAAAGTAATCTTTCTGATAGATCTCAATATGTAGTTTATAATAATAATTCCTCCAATTTTTCTTCTATTACATGGTGTACCACAAGGTTCTATCCTAGGTCCCTACTGTTTTTTAATTTACAGTACCATAATGATCTTACACACAAAAAAAAAAAATCTCGGCAAAAAAAAAAAAAAAAAAAAAAAGTTTTTTTTTTTTTTTTTTTTTTTTTTTAAAGGGCGAAAAAGAGGGGTGCGGTTAATACACGAGGGCGGTTTATACAACGTTATTTACGGTACATGTGAATTTGTTTACAGGTTTGTCTTTAAACAGTATGTAACAAAGGTACATGTACATGTATGTACTGGTACAGCTATTTGTTCAAAACGTCTGTACAATAGGCAGTGTTAGGCACGCATTGTGTTACTACCTAATTATTTACGTGGCCTATACATGTATATGTAGCTTTCAGGCTGCCTGCTTTTGTCATTTTTTTTCTAATTATCCTTCGCCTCAACAAATGAAGAGACATGAAGAAATACATGAAGTTTTCAACAACAAAAAAAGTCATTCATGACTGGAATTAATTCTTATAAATGCTAGAGCGCCATAATGGCAGCCATGCTAAACCCGGGGTAATAATTGTGGGGCGCCAGGAGTGTCAAGTCTGACAGACATGAGCGCTGTGTTTATAATTAATACCCTTTTCTAACTGCACTCTATCGGAGTCACACCGATGAAAATACCGATTGAATTTTCCTTATGTAAACAAAGGTGAAACCGCAGTTTTCCCCCTGTTGCTTTCTAACTGCCGGTGAAATTCTCTCGCTGTGGCGAGCCCTTGCCGGTAGTGAAGAATTATTGCGTAATTATTAAGCCTGCGCTCCATCTAGCTAGCATGCAGCATGTTCAACCATAAGTCAACAAACACAGCTGGTTACGATAAAGCGCGCGTATACTGCGACCTTTGCCCATTTTAATCGCTGTTTTAATCGTCTTTTTCTCCCGAACGTTTTCTAACTGCACGTTTCATTGGTGTCACACCGATAGAATGAGAATTTCTCCTGCTCTTGAGCAGGAGAATTTAATCGCCTATTTCTCATCTTTTCATCGGCTATTTAATCGCCTTTTCCTCCTCTGTTGCTTTCTAACTGCCACTTTCATCGGATGCGTCCGGATGCATCCGATGAAAATCGGTGCAGTTAGAAAAGGGTATTAGACATTAAAATGTAAGCTCCTTTACCAAGGCCATTGTAGTTGTCAATAGAGACAGGTGTCCTTTCTAGTCCGGTTCAATAATCCATATATTTCTTCCTTGGGACAAAAAAAATTGTACATGTAGGTGACCACTACAGGCAGTAGCCCTTTATAAGAACTTACTGAAGTCCCGTTCAGGTATGACTAATTTTGTTGTACGGTGGTTTACCACGTTATGTCTAAATGTCAGGTTTGACTTGAGGCCTACACGTAGGAGTAGAGAAAAGGAAAAAAAAGGTGGATGGCATGAATACAATGTTCTATTCAATACTGCAAACGCTGTTATTTTTTCACTTGTTCTTAAATTCACGTTGCACGCAATTCAGCCCGTTCAAGACACGCATAAGAAGTCATGCTTCTATTTTGGCGATTTCTAAAATTCGCGCCAGCCGATCTTAGCGCGAAATCCGCTAAGATTAATGTACCAAAAATATTTCTGTTACAGTATTAGGCCTACAAACTTACATGTATTCATGTACCTGTATTGTTTGAGCCTTGAGGAGGATCAAACTTCAAAGAAATCACTGATAAAGCAGATAGGTATGTTGTTTTATACAGTGAAGACTGAAGCAGGTATCTTTCTGTCAGTGTCCTATTATGAATGAGGATGCAGTGGAAGTATGGCGAAGTAAGAATTCCCGTGCCCAACGACAGATTACAACATATGGAGAACTCTATGAATCAACCATGCCCATGTACATGTAGGCCTTCATGTTCATGTACATTAGGCCCTGCTTCTAGAAAACAAAGACATCACTATGGCTATGCCCCTTGGGCTTGGAAGAACACCATTCCCCTCTGATAAAACTGTACTGAGCTGATAAAATGAAACAATGAGGACCAACACATAAAACGTGGCCTGATCCTCTCAGCTCTATGCGTGCTGGGCAGCGTGGATGTTTTTCTATTCAATTATCATCCAGTTGTTACTGTTGAGGGCAATTAATTACATGTCCATTCTGTATCACGAAACAGCCTCCGAGTATAGGTTGAATACATAGTCTATCTCTGACAACGTCTATAGGCCTACTGGTACATGTGTACACATACAAGCTCTCTCTCTCTCTCTCTCTCCATCTCTAACTTGAACCTCTACCTCGATCAAATTCCTTCTACTCCATTCTCTTCATGTCTTCACAAAAAGCAAATCAACCAACTAGTTCCCCCACCCCCCTCTCTCTCTCTCTTCTCTTCTCTCTCTCTCTAAACAAAAAGGCAATGATCTAATAATCAGACTAAAGAGACCCTAACCCTAAACCATTCATGTTCAAAGATTGCTTTGTACACTGTATACTGGGCATGTTACATGTTGATCTATTAGTTAGCCATTGTCACAGACCAACCAGAGAAACACTAACAGATGCAATGTACGTACATGTACATTGTAGGTTCAATAAGGAAAAAGGTTTGATCTCTACCAGGGTCACATACCACAAGAGCAAATCATACAGAAATCCTCAGTCTGGAAGTAAAATCAGCTCGAAGAAATGGTGAAGATGTAGGTGTATAAAACAGTGTCTGCCCTTCGAGACTAGGCTGACTGCACACTGCATTGGCTCTGCTCTGGATAATTCGACATGCACAGCCAGAGACTGACAGAGCTAGGCTCTACTCAAGTCTTTAGGGATTGTGGTAGTGTCACATGAGAGTCTATGCTTCCAGACTAAAAAGACCCTTACCCTGAACCACTCATGTTCCAAGACTGCTATGTACACTGTACATGTATACATGTATTGGCCATGTACAGCATTAGTTAGTCATTGCAAATGCAATAGAACGAACAGAGAAACACATACAGATGCAATGTAGGTTGGTTCAATTAGGAAAACTAGATGGAATTCGACTGCGCGCAGTCGAAATGATGCCTCCGTCATAGAGCAATTTTACAAACCAAAACAGAAGAAATTTTTCAAATTCAAGTTCAATTGTAATCCATTAACAGGTTCTCAGAATATCGTGATTACAAGCAATTTCTCATATACATATATGACCCTTTGATCTTTGACCCAAGAATCTACTCAGTTCATTGGCTCTGCAAGATACATACATGATCTATTAAGTTTGGCAGGAATCCATCAATCTGTTCTAATGATAATGCGATCAAAAGCTATTTTTGCATACATAATGAGCCGTATGACCTTTGACCTTGACCTCATGACCCCAAAATCTATTCAGTTCATCGGCTTTGCAAGTAACATACATGATCTAAGTTTGGCAGGAATCCATCAATCGGTTCTTGAGATAACGCGATCACAAGCTGTTTTTGCATACATAATGAGCCCTGTGACCTTTGACCTCGTGACCCCAAAATCTAATCAGTTCATCGGCTCTGCAAGATACATACATGACCAAAGTTTGGCAGGAATCCATCAATCGGTTCTTGAGATAACGCAATCACTAGCTGTTTTTGCATACATAATGAGCCCTGTGACCTTTGACCTTTAACCTCGTGACCCCAAAATCTAATCAGTTCATCGGCTCTGCAAGATACATACATGACCAAAGTTTGGCAGGAATCCATCAATGGGTTCTTCAGATAACGCGATCACAAGCTGTTTTTGCATACATAATGAGCCCTGTGACCTTTGACCTTTGACCTCGTGACCCCAAAATCTAATCAGTTCATCGGCTCTGCAAGATACATACATGACCAAAGTTTGGCAGGAATCCATCAATCGGTTCTTCAGATAACGCGATCACGAGAACGGGACGTACGGACGGACGGACGTACGGACGTACGGACGTACGGACGTACGGACGGACGGACAACCCGAAAACATAATGCCTCCGGCTACTTCGTAACGGAGGCATAAAAAGGCTTGATCTCTAAAGGGTCACATACCACAAAAGCAAATCACACATAAATCCTCAGTCTCAAAGTAAAATCAGTAAAAGAAATAGTGTGGATGTACATTTAGGGGCGCGTTCATGCTTGATTTTGAAGGTAGAATGAGCGATCTGAAACGCTCATCGTAAACGCTCATCGTGATCGCAGTTCCACGGTGTAGCTGTTCATGCTTACTTCTCTGGCTCATCCAGGCAATTCTCCTTGTGTGGCATTGTGTGACCTTCACTGTGCATGCTACGTAGACCCACTAGAGGTCAGTGCGTTGACCCCATTTAAACGCGTTTACAATTGTAAACGCATCTTTTTGTGAGTTTACGATCGGCGTTCGTGATCGCCGTTTTTCGGTGATTCTACAAAAGTGAGCATGAACGCAAGCGTGTTTTAAACTAAACACGTAACAGATGCCTGATTTTGGCCGTCAAAATCAAGCATGAACGCGGCCTTAGGTGAGTGAACAACGTGCATTCTACTCACACAGTTCAGCAAAATGTAGAGGAAGTAAAGGTTCATAAACCATGTTCCTAAATCCCCCCCCCCCCCTTTTCCTTCCAGAAATGCTCTATTGCACAGATGAAGTTACTATTTCATTATTTTTTTCAAAGAATAAAACAAAAACCTGTGCATGATCATCCTGTCTGCCTCACTCAACTTAAAATACACCTTGGCCCTATGATGTTAGACATGTAAATATATCTGAAGGTGCCCTTCTAAATATTCTCATTGTTGTGTGCTTTCCCTAAGTCTTTACCTACTCCACACACGCAGCACATTGTATATTCATTGTATGTCCGGGTTAATGTAGGGTGCACTGTGGAAATCTATTCAATGATGCATAGAGTTCTATTGTTATGGAGTGAGCCCCCTTCCCCCACGTACAGGTACCCCTATTGGAGTATTAAAAACCAGGTCAAGAGGGTCCTCATCCTCGACCCCATTCACACTTGAAAAATTATCCATCCGGATGACCGACCTCCATTACATTACATTTCAGACGCTTATCACACACAAATGTAAGTGGGGCCAGCACTGGGGGTCTCAACCAACACAAGACCTCTGGTGCATGAAACACAGATATATAGGGCCGGGCCCTCACAGTCTCAGTCAAACTCAAGACCCTTGTGCCCCTAAGGGCATCTCAAACCCATTGTATAAGAACAAAGTTCATTGACATTCCCCACCCCCATCCTTAAGTCCAATTATACATGTATACAGGGAAGTATTTCCTCATTAACTAACATTTTTTTCCATTGGGGATCCTGATCGAAATTTGTAGGTCTGTGTGCATTGAGCCTAGATGTATACATTTTGGAACTCTGGGGTCCGGACCTAGATTGTGGGTGCTTGAGTGCCCCGGGTACCAGTTACTGTCGAGCCCCACCTACATGTACAAGTACAGTACAGTACACGTAAATTCCTGTAGCACCCCTACAGTCTTAAAAATAATGTGTCGTAACTCTCTCCTATTCCCCCTAAATGGCTCCTCCCCCCCCCCCCACCCCCTTACGTACATGTTCTGTACATAGTCTGCTTCTTTCTCACTCATACATGTTTTACCAATTCAAAATTCAAAACCAGTTCCTGCATATTCAGCAGTATGTTGTATTCACTGCCTCCCAAACCCATCTTCCTAGCATACATGTATCTACTGTATGTAATTCAGCAGCACCTTCACACAGCACCAAGTTCACACCTTTACAAAAAGTCTAAAAAAATATAACAATAGGCATATACCATATAAGCACATCATATGTGTGTGTTTGTTTGTTATTTTTTTGTTGACGTTGGGTCTTTTTTCTTCTTTCTTTTGTAAAACTTGAAACATTGTTATGAAGGTCTAGTTATTTTTAGGCATTTTATGTCTTCTTCAAAATCAAGCACACAAGAACCACCCACAAAGAGGTAAACTTAAAGTTAACTTCTACAACATGCATTTAAGAGACCTGTGCATCAACTAATCTACCCACAAGTCAGTGTTACCTATACTTTGAATGCACACTACATGTACCGGTAAACTTTGCAATACATCCTGTATTATAATATTTCTCACAGAAGTAATAATTTATGCTGGGTTTTTTGTTCTGTTATAAAGTATTCCAGCATTGCACCCCAAAACGGAGCAAAATCTTTTTTGGTGATTGGTGGAATTTTAAGTCTATACCAAGTGAAACTACATTTACTAGACATGGGCAGACTTACAGATTATGTGTTCAATCATGTATAGAAGCATATCTGCTAAACTCTTCAAGCCTCCAGACCAAACTTTCTGAAAAAAAAGACATGGAAATGAATAGTAAATGATTATAAATCAAATTTCAAAGGACAAGGATATAATGTTTATGCTCTCCCCCACTCCTCCTCCCCCTCCCTCCACAGAACCGAGTGATCTATTTGCAAAAGATGAGTAATGCGACTCATTTTGCTGGGCGGATTTTATGTTGCTTTCCAGTAATTTTTAGATACAGTAAATTTCTGTGTATAAGGCGCACCCCTATTTTTAAGACCAAAAAAAAAAATCCAAAAAAGAATCCAAAAAAAAATTCAGGGTTTTTTTTTTGCTTTTATTTGTTTTTTTGTTGCTTTTTGTTAAAACCAGATCAGATCCCGTCTTATTTCAGAGTTCGGAAATACGTTCATTTTATTACGAGGCACAGTTGAAGTGCTTGTGAACTAAGTTAACCTTTGCACAACAACAAGAAAATCCAGCAGTCAAAACAGCACGTCCATTTAAACATATGGGACTACAATGACTATACAATGGTACAGGACATTTCTAGAATAACTCCACACAACTTACTGACAATTTTATGTTGCATCGTTGATATGAAGACGAAAATAAACTGCATAACTTATTTTTCTAATAAAATCTGCCGGTAGATTTAGATCTAAATCTGTACCATATTGCCAAAAAGTAAAAGAAGGGACGTGAAAGATCGTTTCTTACGAAGCTAGCTACCGCGCAACGCAACTGCGCAGGTTAAAATCGCAATTCCATATTACACCGCACATCGTGGTAGGATACCAAATCTGCCCGTGTAAGTGAGCTGCATGATACAGGTGAGTGAGCTGAAGACACGGGAGAGCTTCGGCCGGCAAAGTGCTTTGTGAAGGGTATAATTTATCGAGACTGAAAAAAAAAAAAAAAATCAAAATCTCTTCCCTTCAAATTAGGAACGTAGTTTTACTTCATATAGTAGATTCTATTCTTTGTTTTCATTATGACATTCATGTTGAGACACAGATATTTGAAAACCAATAAAAAGTTGCATTTTGAGGACTCAAAATATTCTGTACCTGTGCATACGGCGCACCCCGACTCTTGATTTTTCCCCGACGGTAAAAAAAGTGTGCCTTATTCACGGAGATTTACGGTACTCCAAAACCATTAACTTTCAAAATGTTGTGTTTTGTAACATATACCGTATTTGCCGGCGATAAGGCCCTAGCGCCGCATAGGCCACACCCCTTATTTTGACATTTAAAAAAAAAAAAAAAAAAAAATCACGTGAGGTGGGATTCGATCTCTTGCGTACCAATGCAGAATGCAACCTAAATCACGGCCTTAGACCGCTCGGCCATCACGCCCCTGGTGCTTTCTCGTGCAGCTTTTTCCTGTGTATTGCTTTCCCTTGCATCATAGCTTTGCTTCGCTCGCGCTCGTTGCTTTAGCTTTGGCAAAAACTTAAATCTAGATCTACCAGTAGAGTTTGGTTGGTAAGTTATGAATTTTATTTACGAGATTGACAAAACTTTGACCTTCATTTAAAAAATATAACACATAATTGTCGCTAAGACAAGTGTTACTCTAGACAGTTATTCTAGAAATGTCCATCACCTTTCATCTTTGTCCCATATGTTCAAATTCGTGTTTTTTGACTTGCGTTTTTTTTACTCTTTCGCCGCAAAGGCCGCACCCCGACTTTTTGATATTTTCTCTTCCAAAAATACTGCGGCCTTTACGCCGGCAAATACGGTACAGCAATGTTTTTCACGGCAAAAAATTGTATGTTAACTTACTGTTTTGTTAATTGTGATTCTTGACGAATGACAAAGTCTCATGAAGGCCAAAGTTTCTGGTTATAGACATATCCAAGCTTCATTACAGTTTTTGATCACTGCAGCTTCATAATGGCATTAAAGTGTAGCATCTGACGCTATACTTTACTCAGTAGAGGTGCACAGACAATATGGGAAACTCTCTCCTATTTGAGAGGCTGTCTCTATTGTCAGAGACTTTTGTCAACATTTTTGGCAGCTTATTTGGGAGTGGGCCTCTCATTTGGGGTACACGTTTCCTATATTTATATTTGATGCAAGGGGATTGGCTTGGCTCAAATTGAAAATGTGATGAGCATATTCCTCATGACAAATTACCCCTTTTATTTTAAAAAGTCAGTCTATATTTCATTTTTGTTCTGATCCACACACAAAGCTAATTACCGGTTGCTCCTGACCTGAGTGAGGTATAAATTGGCTGAAAATAAATAGGCTGAAAATAAATGCCTTCTTGTTGGTATTGTTTATTTTGGTCCTTTTGTAAGCTAAATCTCCAATTTAGGAGGCTATATCTTGAGTGGGCGCAGGCCTCTCGCCAAGAAATTAAAAACGCGTGGCGCGGCCCGAGGGAAAATTTGACCCCCCCCCCCCCAAAAAAAAAAAAAAAAAAAAAAAAGTAAAAATTTGATTTTTTTTTTTTAATTTAAATTTAAATTTAAATTTATTTTTTACATGTATTACAAGTAATTTGATGAATGTTTAATACCATACCTGCCAACCCTTACGAATAATTCAAAATATTCTGTTTTTTTGGATTTCTAGGACCAGGAAATTTTTTTTTTTTTTAAAGAACGCGTGGCGCTAGGTCGGGCCCATCAGGAACGCGTGGCGCACGCGCCACGCGTTATCTGTGTACGCGAGGGCCATGAGTGGGCGAGTCTCCCAATTCGACCATGCCAATCTATTGTTACATGCTTTACATGGCTGACCAGACACGTTCAAATAAAAAGATCTACAGTATGTCCCCTCAGAATCTCAGACACACATAAAAGGTTACTGTAAAACTACCAATTTTGTCGTGCATGAAACGTTCATGACTTTTGTAAGGAGTCCAGATTTGTCATGGCTAAATGCCACAAATTTGTTGTTTATACAATGCATTAACTGCCAGTACAAATGAAATATGATGGCAAAAAAAACATTAAAAAACATGGCGTCCGAGTATTCGCCTGTAAGCCTGGGAGTCTACTCAAGTACCTCATTACACGGTTATGCACAGCCTTAATGTGTACTGGTATGTATCTGTAAATCTAGTGCAATCACCGATGACTAAAAATGCATATCCAAGTTGAGTTTCAGGAGCATCAAAATGAATAGTTTCTGATATTGATAGTGTAAAACTACATTTTCTTCACAATCTGAATTAACAAAAAGTTTTATGATGCAAAAGTCTCTGGTTTAACAGTACAGCTTCCTCACTTACTGTATATAAGTGCATGAAAATTAAAGAGTTTAGAGAACATTATCGCCAGCTACAATGGTACAAGACTGCCTAAAAATTATGTTTGATTAAGGTAATAAAAATACAATCAATGGAAGTGAATTAGATTTGATTATTAGATCATTGTATACTCAAACAAAATATTTTGGTTAACTTTTTTTTCATTATATTCATGACAAAGCCATAGTCGTAGACTCTTGGCTTCAACTTTTTCTCGTCAGTAGAGGTGCACGGCCATTTTGGGAGACTCTCTTCTATTTGAGAGACTCTCTTCCATACTGGCAAATTGGTTTACAAAAGAACAAAAAACCAACAAGGCTATTTCCCAAGCCAATATGTTTCCTCTCTGAGGTCAGGAGTTCATTGGTTTCGTGTGTGGATCATAATTCAGCAGGGGCGCTGATCCCAGAATAAGGCTTTCCGCATTTATAAATGAGGATCGTCTTCGAAAACGCGTACAGACGCGTCTGCAAAAATAAGGATTGCCACATTTTTCGCAGACGGTTCTGATTTCAGATCCGTGCCAAACAGATTCTGCGATGATTTTCTTGATGCATTTCACATCGACTTTGTACAGTGACTTTCAGGTTATGAACATTAAATTCTCAAACGGGCAACCCATAAAAGTAGACGGTAAACTGGGGGTATTATATTACGCAGTATCTGTTTTTTGCATTGCTAGAGCGCGGATCAGGAACCCGAAAACCCACAGAGCCCCAAAGAAAATGCAGACGATCGTTATTTAGGACGTATTTTGTCTGTGTTACAAGGATATCCTCGTTTATACAGAGAATCCTCATTTTCGGACCAGTCCCCCTACTTTTTTCTGGTATTAAATTTAAAAGAATGCAAATCTTGTTTTACAGCTGACGCCTGATGGATTGGCATTTCACAACGATTTAAAGCTAATGATAATTTCACACAATAAAGGAAAATTACAAATTCTTATATTTTTCAAACATCAACAGTAGGGGCGCTGGTCCAAGAATAAGAATCGTCTTCATAAACGAGGATCGTCTTTGTAAACGCAGACTGATGCGTCCTCAAAAATGAAGATCGTCTGCATTTTTGCAGACTTTTCATATTTTTGATCGGCGCATTGGCCATGCGAAAAAAGGATTCCTTGATGATTTTTCTTGAAGTATTTTACATTGACTTGATACAGACTTTCACATTATGAGCAATAAATCCTTGGGAAGACGGTGAACTTGGGTTATATTCCCACAGGGAATCCATTTTTTGCATCGCCAGCGGGCCGTTCGGTAACCCGAAACCCGCAGAGCGCCGATAAAAACAAAACGTCCTCGAAAATGCAGATGGTCTTTATTTTTGAGGACGCATGTTGTCTGCGTTTAAGAGGATATCCTCGTTTATGAGGACGATCCTCATTCTCGGACCAGCGCCCCTACTAATCAATGAGATTCTCATTCATTTATTGCCCAGTCACTTACATGAGAACAGAAGACTTCAAGATTGCATTGCCATTGTACACATTTGCAGGTTGCCTAGGCCTAGGCCTAGCAGAGGACCTAGCTTGCCTTGGCTTTTTAGTTTGAAACTCTACCTTTCTTATAATTTAGGGATCTCCAGTTCCTGACAAAAAAGAAAGCAAGTGCAAAATTTGCATTGAACTCAATGGCATGTCCGTACACCAAGCTGCTCAATATTGGTTGCATATACCATGCCGCAACATAAGCCGCATCATGAATCGCTAAATTTGCCCGACAGTGCCCCGGCAATTCAGCGACGACACACATCGACAATACGCAGGCCTGTAAGCCACACACAGCCCTATGGCGCTGCCTATGACCTCTGCACTACCTGCGTTGCAAGCATCCGGCAAATAAATGACAATTACATCACGAATAGACAAAGAAATTACATTCCAACTCATCACAAATTCGACTATTACATACTTCATTGTTTCATCTATGGATAAAAGCCATCCTCTTAACTTTTAATAGCATTTTACACACAGAAATATGACATTTATTGCAAAGTTTCTCACCTCATACGTTGATTTTCTACGGATATCTAGAAAGTAATAGAGCTCCCTCTAGAGTCTGTATCTATCCCAATGATTGCGTACACAATAATCAGTGCAGTGGAGTGATAATAAGTTGATCATGTGGAAAAAGATTAATACTGGTATTAATAATTTAATTCTGAAGACATACATGGGCCTACGCAAACAAAACATTGATATATATTTTTTTTTATTCCTGTCAGCACAACACAACAAGTAAAACTGTGCAATCATAATGTTTGTTCTGCATCACTGATAACGAACAAAGGGGAAGATCCATGACTAGGCTCGATCCGAAAATGCCCTATTTTCACGGATAGGGGTGTCAAAGGCATTGAGAGACAATACATACAACCACAGTTTTCACCGGGAGATTTCATCGTTGAATCGCTGGAAATATTTTTTATTTCTATGGGGAATAAAGAACTCCAAACTAAAGGGGCGTCCGACTTTCGCGAATGTGCTGAGCCCCGGATGATTTTAGTTCAATGCATGACCGAAATGTTTTGTATGTTGTGTCATGGGATCCGATGGAAAATAATCGGGGGCGCCATATTAAATGGCCTGAGTTGCCTCCATTAGTTATATTATTCGTAAACGCGTGTATATCTGTGTTTGGACAAGCCACTGAACTCTTCACTACGTTGTATAGAGTTGCAACCACACCTCACTGGCACTGCACCACATGATGTACCTGTCTAGATCGATCTCTCCAGAGGGGGGGGGGGGCAATTGGATGCCGCAGTTATAATGGAATAAAGAGTTGTTGTACATCATATGCAAAAAAAAAAGACTTATCAATGAGAAGAAAGGGGCAAGAGATAGCAATACAAAGAGCGGATAAAAACTGTCCTTGCCGCAATCTCCAAATGTGTGCCGCGGCCATGCATCCCAAATAATAACCATGCCGCCCAATTTTGCTTTATTTTGAGTGAATATATCAAAAGGACCGATATATGGAAATCAGTTTTGTAAACGCGAATACACAAAACTACAAATAAGTCAAATAAACAAGTCATATGAAAGCCTATGAAGTGTTGCCACAATAAAAATGCAATTTTTACCAGGCGCGTAGCCAGGGGGGCGATGGGGGCGGTCGCCCCCCCCCCCCCCAAAAAAAAAAACGCCGGCCGAAAAAAAAAAGAGAGAAAAAAAGAAGAAAGGAAGAGGACGTAGGAAGAAAAAGGATTAAGAGTCGAGAACGATACAACGAATCGTCTTCTTTCTCTAATAATTTATCAAACGTCAAAGCTTCCGCGGGAGGGGAGGGGGGGGAACTGAATTCAGACAAGGATTAAGAGTCGATCGAGAATGGTACAACGAATCTTCTTCTTTCTTTAATAATCTAATAAAACTTCAGAGCTTCCGCGCTACGTGCGGAGGCAGCCGGGGAACTTGATTCAAACAAAGAGTCGAGGACGGTACAGCGAATCGTCTTCTTTCTCTAATGAAACGTCAACAGAAACTGAATTTAGATAAGGATTAAGAGTCGAGAACGGTCCAACGAATCGTCTTCTTTCTCTTATAATTTGATGAAACCTCAAAGGGGAAACTCCCCCCTCCCTGCACCCTCCCCCCTAGGGAGCGCGCTACGCGCGCTCTGTAAGTGATTCGCACGCTTCGCATGCTCACTGCCACCCCCCCCTAAAATGAAATCCTGGCTACGCGCTTGATTTTTACGGTTACTATATAGTTCGTCAGCAATGATTTAGCAAAGTCATTGTGCCACCAGAAAAACTGCCCGTCGCCAGTGGTGGGGGCGGAGGAGGAGGGAGGGGAGGGTGCTACTCACTGGTCTTACTCCATATCAGGAAACCCCCTGGAGCCTGGACAATATACCCCCAGGAAAAATCACACCCCGGAAAACTCATACCCCCCCCCCCCCTCCGGACAATTTCGGGGGGGGGGGTATTGTCCTGGGGGTGTTTGTCCAATAGGGTAATTTTCAGGGGGAAATCGTCCTCGGGGATAATTTTCCACGGGGGGGGGGTAATTGTCCATGAGGGGAATTTTCCTAGGGGGTTATTTACCGGGGACACCTGTCCTTACGTAGTAATTCTCCCGCTAGTAAATAGCGCTGGAGTGCCGATTGCCCGGGGGTAATATTTATTGTCTTATCGAACCGTCTTTCTCAGAAAATGAAACGCACAAATAAAGTGCAAGACTAGTGATTAGGTAGTCCAGAATCTGGCAAAATTTAATTTAATTTCCACCAACGTGATCTCCCCCTACGGCCCTACCTGCCGAAAACCGAAGATGATGTGATCCCGAATCAATACGAACGGCGAATACAAAAAAAATCTTTTTAGGCTGGGCGATTTAGTTAAGTTGGTAACGCCACCTTCGGTGGTTTGAAGCAAGTGTAGGGAATAGAGAGTACCACAGAACTGTAAAATACAGTTCTGTGGTCTCACCCCCCTCCCCCCCTGGAAGAACCTACCAGATTCGGGATTATATTGATTAGGGTGAGGAACGTAAGGGGCCGTCCTATTGTCTTCTCTCCCCTTGTCCTGTTTCCCATTACCCTTTCCCGATTCTATCTTTTAACTTAGTTCTGCAATCCTTTTTATCGAAACAGTCGCAAAGACTTTTGAGAAATCATGAAGAGGGCGATTTAGTAACATTTGGATACCCCATATAGAAAATCATTACGTACGTTAATTTAATGTGTTAATGTTAATATCACCACATGCACTGCTCTACTGTGTTTATCTAATAATTATGAATGCTCATAGTAACTACCGAGCAGTGCATGTGTATTTTATTTCTTATTTGTTTCGTTTCTTCCTTTTTCTTTTCTTCTTGTGTTAGTAATCATCACAAATGCAAGTTGTTATTGTTTGTAGATTTCTCTTTTCTTTTAAAATTCAAATAATGTATATGCCTATATATTTTGAGTCCTAAAATGCTTTGATATAATTATAACTTATCGACATAAGCTTGTATGTAAATACAAACAAGTTTCATTTTTCTTGATATTAATTTTATGTAAGCATTTTATTTATGTTTTAATTGAGTCTTGGAAATAAAATCATTTGATTTGAAAATTGAAATTGAAATGTTTTGAATTTCAGTAAGCAATGTACAAGTCTATTGAAATGGGTTTTTCGAAAGTTGTTGCGAATACTTTTTTTCGGCCATTCATTTGGGGGCACCCGCATTGCCCTTGACGTCTTCATTTCCTTAATTATCTTAACCTTTTCAAAATGAAAGGGGGGGGGGGGTATTCGAATTGGTGGATCTTGAACCAATATTATCCTAAATAATTAGCATAATATTATGATTAGACTCCTAATTGAAATCGTATATAGTCAGGCAATAATCAATTCATTAGTTTAGTATAGCCTATAGGAAGAAATAAAAGATAGGGCGGGGCGCACCGGCGCAGTGCCCCCAAAACAAACCCCAAAACGCCCCTCACCAATACTGGAGGAACCTACTCTATAGGTTTTTTACTAAAAGTCGGAGAGACTGGTAAAATGGACTTGTAAAACGGGTAGGGGTAAAAGTCAGTACGCATGACTGTGTCGATTATGCGCATAAATCAAACTGGTCACTGATAGCATAAAGGTTATACAATTTTATATTTATAAGGTAAAAGAAGTGGATAAAAGAAAAATTACGAGAAATACAAAAGACTATCGTTATTACATATTTTCATATAAATAAAAGAAAATTGAATGACCAAAATAGTACATTTTGACTTATTTCCAAATAAAAATAAACAAAGCAGAAGAAAAATTAAACATGAAGTAAAACAGTCATCACCAAATAAAATGCTTTTTTTTTTAACCCCAGAAAAATCAGATATTACTCAAATGGTATGGAATGATAACTAAATTACCATTTTGTCGTCAAACTTGGGTAAAAGGACCCACAAAACCAGGTTCGTAGGGAAATATAAATTTAGGATAATAAAATCACACACCATGATTGTAAATAGGAAGTCTATATGCTATCATAGCCTGATAACAGAGTTACTAATTTGTCTCATGCATATCATTAAAACTGTCATGACTTTTAAAAATAAATAAGTGTTTGATTTTCCTCACACATTTTGGGGATCAGTTTCACCTTGTTTAAAAGCACGAGAGGACCTACGGAATTCTGCTGTAAAAATGTTATTGTTCCTACCCCCCCCCCCCTCCCCTCCCACCCCACCCTCTGATAGATAAGCTGTATATTTTTGTTCATTATAATGAGTAAATAACGGTATGACCATGCCAACTATGTTTATAATATACTCATATGAGAACGAACTATATTGTAATATTGTTTTAATAAGCTGCAGATATAATTATTCCCTTCCCTTTTCCTTGTCATTTGTAGTCAATTGTGAGTATCGGTTCATGTATCCCTGTAATCTCCTTTCCCTGTTTTAGCGTGAATTTGTATTTTATAAACTTTACTTTAGTTAATTATGTCATTTGTAGTTAAGGAGCCTATCCAAGAAAGCTCTGCTTTTCCATATAGGCTCCGCCACTATATCTCTTAAGTTCAACTTAATGGACAATATTTTGAATAGTGTGTATATACCGGTATTGTATGTACATGTTATAATCATTTTCATTATGTTGTTACACTCTTTGTAAAATGAGATGTTGTGGAAACTAATAAACTATCTATCTATCTATAGAAGCATCTGCGTCCTTACATCCAGTGCCTGTTGTTTTTAGAGTCAACAGTCGGAGCTTTCTTTTCTTTTCCGGGGAGCCATTTTGCAAATGATTGGGTGAGCCCCCCCCCCCCCCCCCCCCCGCTCCCACACACCCGCTTCCATGCAGCGCCTTTGGGAGCTCATGCCTCTTTCTCGAAAAAGGTGCCGTGGTCTATAATGATACTTTTCTGGCGGTGGGTCTCAACGGTTCGTGTTTCGAGTCCTGCCGTAGCACTAATGACCTTTGGCAAGACATTAATCCATATTTGCCACTCTCCACCAAGGTGTTAAATGGGCATCGGTAGGAAAGAATTCCAAGAATGATGTGAGCACCGAAAACGGTAGCCTAGCAGAGCCCGGATAATGTTGGAGCACATTGAGCACCTTGCGTGCTGCTGGATATAATCATGGGGGCTATAAAGTATCCAATATTATTTCCGATTCTTAACTTTGTGGCCGAGCGAAACGAAAGTATCAGTTTGGTTGTCATCGTTATACATTAGATAAAAATTACATCTTTTTGGCATCTCGCAGCTCGAATGTGAGTTTTTTTTTTACATAGCATAATCGGGACCGACAGCTTAGTTTGGGGGAGCCCCCAGCGCCCCCCCCCCCCCCTTGGTTACGCGCCTGGGGTAGTGTAGGTTTTATCATTTTCGTTCTTCGTGTGTTTCTTTTAAATATGAAGCAAAATAATTGGACCTGGTCGAGCTTTTTTTGAAATCTCGAACAGTTTTTTATTTATTTTTCATTGATTGGGAACCTGATTTGGAACCCTTTTAAATTCTACTTGTCAGAATTTCGGGGAGGGGAAATGTTTGACCAAAACCGCCTAGTGAGTGGTAAGCCTATATGGCGCGGGGGGGGGGGGGGGGGGGGGGGGGGGGGGGGGGGGGTGGGAGACGGCACTGCAAAAAAAAAAGTTATTTCCATTGTCTATACAAATTTGTGTTTATGCCTTCAGGGAGGTCATCGAGAGAATAAACAAATTACCCCGCCCCTATTGTTGCCCCTATGTCTGTGTTGTTAATTTTGGGAGTCGGTCTAAAATCTAAAACAGGCCCTTTCCATCATTTAATTATAAGGAAAATTTAAAAAGCTATTTGGCATATAGGGCATACAAGAAAATGAAAACTTTGAGCTACTGTTCAATTGAAGAAAAAAAGGTACATGAAAATAATATTTGCCGAAAGAAACTCTATGACACTTTATAAAGGATGTTTCATGAGGAAGGGGCAATTTGCACTGCATGGGGGGGGGGGGGACTTTTTTTTCCGATATAAAGGATTTGGGAGAATTTAAAAGGCAAGTGAAAGGCCTATCCGTGGTTCTCGTTTGCGATTTCGTCCATTTTTTAAAATGAAAACACATATTGACATTATTTGGTATACTTTGTAAAAAAAAAACATGGTTGATGGGGCACATGGAGACCAGTGGTGGATCCCGGGGGATCCCGGGGGTCTGGGCCCCCTCCCCTGCCCCCAATATATATATATATATATTAAAGATGGTAAAGTTAATTTGACCTAAAAAAAAAAGATTTTAAAAAGAAGACGGGCCCCTCCCCTGGCAAAAAAAGTATTTTTGTTGCTCAAAGAGGGGGAGGGGGGTGGGTTGAGTGAACAAAATATAGCTCCACCCCCCCCCCCCCCCCCCCCCGCTTATTCCGCTGGCCGGCTGAGTCGCCGCTAAATATTTTCCTCACGAATTGGGCCCCCTTCCCTCGCCGCCGGCTGGATCCGCCCCCTGCATGAACCCCCCCGCCCCCCAAACAAAAAAACCTCCGCTTTACCGTCTAGATTTCTACAAAAAATGGCAAAGCGTACGTAGGTCCACCCCTTATAGGA